>JAHWFP010017780.1:2131-23838 GCA_023313725.1 Lithobius niger | reverse complement strand
TCGATTGGGTCATCTGCTAAGAGAAAGAGCGAGAAGTGAATGAATGGACAGCAAGACTATAAAAAAAGAAGAAAAACCACGAGTGAGTTTGACTTACCTTGAGGGAGTGTCTGGCCAGATACGTGACATCTTGAGTAAGTGAGGCTTGAATGCATTCTTGAAGAACGTAGAGGGCTTGAAAAAAAAGTGTGACTGTCCAGCATCAGGCTCACATAACAAAAAAGGAGAAAGATAAACAGGTGATGGGACGTGTTGCGAATACGAGAGGAGTGCACCGTGTCCATGCAATGACTGTGAGGCAGTTTATATTGGTGAGACCAGAAAAGGAATACGAGTGAGACTGGCACAACACATGGCGAATTTAAGAAATGAGTACAACGGAATAGCACTGCATTCCATGGAGACACGTCGCACAATAGATTGGGAGAAAACCATGACGCTTTTGATCTCAAACTCGGCAAGAGATATACCAATTAGGTGCCTGGAATCGATAGCATTTAAACAACATGAATTGCATAATAAACCGCTTGTGAACATGCAAGAATCATCAAATCCTAATGTTGGACTTGAACGATAATTGAGTAGGAGAGTAACAAGAATTATTCTTGACGTGCAATCGCCTGACGAATATAGGCGGCCACGATTGCGCGAATTCGAAAACGGCATTTGTGAACATTGACGAAACAAGATGTGATCAGGGACTAAAACCTTTAAAAGCCTGAGAAGACAACAGTTAGTTGTTAAAAATTTGCTGGACGTAGTAAGCACACATGCTAAAATTACCAAAGTATCTGGTATCCAGAATGTTAAATTGTCTGCTCGGAATGCAAAATTGTCTGATGAAATGTGTGTTTCTAGTAGCCTTGAAAAAATCCATCACATTTTTTATTAGCCATTCTCCTTCTCAATGCTCTCAATGCTGTTCAACTATCTACTGCGCAGCCTCCATCGTATATAAATCGAAGCGAAGGAGCAGAGCTCACCTTTTCTTCTTTAGCGCCACGCTGTTCACATCGCTGAAGATGTCGTGCCGACCTCCGCTTCCGCACCTACTGTCCTCCGCTTCAATGCCGCGAGCAACGGGAACGCCTAGGGAATCCCCCCTTCCTCGCCATTCAGCGTCGCTTATTTCTCCTTTCCTTGATAACGTAGAGGTTATTGAGCTTACCACTGGACAGGAATTGGAGCCTCCGAGTCCTTCCCTCCGCAGTGTAATACCGACGCCACGTCACCCCTTCTGTGCAGCCAGCCGCCTCCGGCCAGTGATCTTCGGTCTCTTTCTACTGAGCTTGCCCGTACCAAGGAACGGTACGCACGGCTCAAGTTGCAACTCAAAGCACGGAAGATGGCGGCTAAATTCGCCTCCCCCGCTTGTACTCACGCCCTGCCTTTGGACTTGTCTTCCCATTCTTCTAATACCTCCAGGCGTATTAATGAGCCCCTTACGCCGTCTCAAATGCATTCAATTATGGACTCCTCCTTACGTACCTTCAAACGTAAATCACAAGACTACACCTCCACTTGGCTGGCCTCCCTTCCTAAGCGCCAGTGCCTTCAGCCTCCTACTGCTGGCTCATCCTCCGCTTCTGCGGCTCCGTTGCCTCCGCTTCCTGCGTCACTTCCTCCTCCGCCTGTTCCCCTTCCTGTCGATACTGAACAGGATCCTTACTACTCTCCTGACCCATCTGATTCAGGTCTGCCCGAACCTCCGTTCCACGATGATCCTGACCCATCGGAAATCCCTCTTCCGGAACTTATGAAGACAGTTGAGGAGATTATTCCGGACTGCTTCCTATATAAACCTTCCGCGGTTGATGCCTCCAAAAACAGGGGTTTGGCTACAGGCTTCGGGTTCGGTCTTCGTGACCAATCCCCACATCAACCTCCGTTGCTGGGTCAGTCAACAACGCTCCTCACCACCCTCCTCCACAACGGTGGCATTTTGCTAGGGAACGCTTTCCCCCTTGAATTATTTCTTCCGCCCAATTGGGGATGTCACAGGCAATCCGTGAAATTTCGACACCTACCCGCAGTCTAAGTTTTTAACAGCGGACACTAAATTAGACTTTGGTTCAGCACACTACCTACCTCGAAGGGCGGCGGTTCCCGTGTTCGTCTTCCGCGGCAATGATCGCATCACCCGTTTGGGCCTCCGCGCCGCCTCTCAGGCGGATGTGCTTAGCACCGCTGCAAATGCATTATGCGAAAGACTATACACTGACCCTCCCGATGACCCTCGACAACTGACTTTCTTAATTAAAGTCTTCCGCAAGGGCTGCTTCGCCACATACCACGCAATGAATTGGTTTACGCGGGCCCTCTTTAACTCGACATTGCTTTTACGGGAAGTCGCACTTACTACAGCACCCAACCTCCACGCCTCCACTCGCCACCTCCTCCGGAATCAGCACATTCACGAAACTGAATCACTCTCCCGAGTTCTTATACCTAAGGTGGCTCCTCACCTAGATATCTCACGCAAACTGCGCTACAACAAGTCCCGCACCTCCCGGCGTCCTCATTCCCTTCCGCGCGCAGATTCAATTACTGACCACCTCGCCGATGCCAAAACCTCCGACCGTCTTCCGCCTCCGGTCTCTCGTTCCGCCTCTCTTTCCGAATAGACACCAGGGCCGCGGACGAGGCCACCCCCTGGGACGTTCTTCCTCGGACACAAAGACGCCACTCCAAAACCTGGAGTCGTAATGCATATTGACAATCCGCCTCCCCCACAAGCCGTAGGGGGGACGCCTCCAGTTTCATGCCGATGCCTGGCACGCTATCACCTCCGATCCCGTACTACTTTTAATAATATCCTCCGGTTTCAAACACCCCCCCCCCCCCTCCCCCGTGGGCGATCCTCCGTGTGACCATTAGTCCCACTCCTCGGGACCCCTCCGCTCGAAGATTCTATCCCTTGTTCAGAAACAAGCAATTCGTGTTTTTACCTCCGTTCGCCCCAGAATTCTACAGCAACATTTTTCTCTGCGACATGAAAAACGGAGGATCTCGGCCAATTTTCAATCTCAAACCTCTCAACCAGTTTGTCCACAATTCACATTTTCAAATGAAATTGTCTCATCCTTCCGCAAGTCACTACAACTCAACGATTGGACAGTCTCCTTAGACTTGGCCGACGCCTACCTTCACATCCTTCTTCATGCTTCTGTCCGCTAACTATTCCGTTTCGTCCTAGACAACACTGTACGAATACCTTTGTCTCCCATTCGGTCTCAATGCCGCTCCTCGCATTTTCACTACTATCCTCCGGCCGGTCCTGGCCTTCCTCCATCAGCAAGGCATTCGCATTTACACCTTCCTAGACGACTGCCTTCTTCCTCACCAGCACCCAGAGGAAGAATCAAAAATCAAAATCAATCAAAAATCTGACCACCGCCGTGTCACTTTTTCATCATATGGGCTTCTGTATCAACCTCCCAAAGTCTCGTCTCCTCCCTGCTCAAACATTTGTCTTCCTAGAGTTATTCTTCGACCTCCGCTTAGGATCAGTCATGCCGTCCCCGGAGCGAATCTCGTCCCACCTCCAACAAGCAACCCGCAACTTTCTACAGCAACAACACCACACCTTCCAGGAACTTGCTTCCGCCATTGGGACCATATACTCCTTTGCGGATCTCGTCCCATACAGAAGATGGATGGCACATCCTCTCCACCACTACCGCCTTGCTCAATGGGGCGACCCCTGCACCGCCATCGACCTCCCCGCCCGGCAACGAGATCGGTCCTTCCCTGTCAATACCTTCCTTTGGTGGATAGACGTCACAAATCTTACCACGACGGTTCCCCTCCACGAACTTCACCCCATCTCCATCTCTTCACGGACGCCTCTCACTTGGGATGGGGTGCCCATGTAGGCAATCTCACAGCCTCCGGCCAGTGGCCACCAGGGACGTCGGAACATATCAGTCATCTAGAGCTTCGAGCAGTCCTCCTCGGCCTCCGCCAATTCCGGCCTCATCACCTCCAAGGTGGTACAGATTCACATCGACAACACTACTGCTGTTGCAATACCTCTGCACATGCTCTCTCTCCCTCCACCAGATAACATCCAAAATTTTTCAGTTCTGCATCGCCCATCGCATCTATTTCCTACCCCTCCACATTCCAGGATCTTGGAATGTCATCGCCGACTCTCTCCCGCCGGAAACCTCCGGTCAGCGAATGGGTCCTACATCCCTCCGTCTGTCATACCCTCTTCCTTCTGTTAGTAGACCTCTTTGCCATGAGATTCAACAACAAGCTACCCTTGTTTGTCACCCCGCTACCGGACCCTCGGGCCTAGGCAATAGATGCGCTCACCCTCGACTGGAATCACCTTCACGCGTACTCATTTCCGCCTCCTTCCCCTTGTCCTCCGCCAAAGGCCAATTTCTCCTGATCGCACCAAACTGGCCATCAGCAGCCTGGTTCCCGCTCCTTCTTACTCTCCTCATCGCCTCCCCTCGCCAGCTGCCGCCACGTCCGGACCTCCTCTCCCAGTGCCACGGCAGGATTCCCCACCCGAACCTCCCATCGCTATGTCTTCACGGGTGGCTACTATCATCCAACTCCTCCGCTCAACAGGCACTCTTGAAGACCAGGCTTCTCGCATCGCCTCTCGGGCCGTCCGTTCCTCCACCACCACTAGAATTTATGACAGTCACTGGAAACTATGGTTTCATTGGTGTATCGCAGAGCAGGTTAATCCAGTCCATCCTCCTATGCACGACCTCCTCCGCTTCCTGACCTCCTTGTTCAAGGAAGGGCTACGTGGCTCCACAATCTTAGTTTACAGGTCAGCCCTGAATGCCGTATTTAAGGCGGCAGGACACTCCGACCTCCTTACAGATTACAAGATCTCGTCTTTGATCCATTCCTTTCAACTGGACCGATCCCGTGTCACTAAACAATTTCCCGACTGGGACCTTTCATCGTTCTAACAGCCCTCATGACCGCTTCGTATGAACCCTTGGCCTCCGCCCGCCTCAGTCATCTCACTAGGAAAACTGTGTTTCTAGTAGCTCTTGCCGCATGCCTCCGCTGTAGTGAACTACAGGCCTTTTCCGCAACTGAACGTGACTGTTTCTTCCTGCCTGATTACAAGGGTGTTACTCTTACACCCCATCCCTCCTTTCGAGCAAAAACTCCAAAAAAAACTCCTATCATCCCCTCTCTCTCCACTATATTGGGAGACGATCAAGAAAGAACCTTATGTCCTATACGAGCCATCCGCTTTTACATGAAAGCATCCCAGCCCATACGGATGAACCGTACACTGTTGTTTCTTCCATTTAGCTATAAGATTGGCCGGACCTCCGCACGGATGATTGCCTCCTGGATCAAATCTGTAATCGTTCAGGCCTATGAGGTGCTTGACATTGACTGCGTTACAGAAGGCATCAAGGTAACAGTGCATGAATTTCGTGCAATTTCTACTTCGTGGGCTCACTTCAGTAACGTTTCTGTCACAGAAATTATGGGATATGCCTCCTGGCGCCATCCTACTGTCTTTACCTCCCATTATCTTCGGGTCATGTCACATCACGCTGACGGTTTGTACCGCGTCGAGCCATTTGTAGCCGCCCACTGCGTACTCTGACCCCTGCACACACTAGACTATTCTGTGAAGGGAACTGATCGCTACCTGAGGGGACTTCGATCAAATGGTGCCCGCCGCCTTGACGAACTCTATGGGAATGCTAATAAAAAGGTAATGGATTTTTTCAAGGCAACTAGAAACGTCAAAATACCAGTGTTACCTGGTTAATTTTGGTTTCTATTGCCTATTGAAAAAATACATTATCTTGCTCCTGTGCTCCTCCCCTCTTGTCGCCATTTGGGCAGGGAAGAGGTATCGAAAAGGTGAGCTCTGCCGCTCTGCTTCGATTTATATACGATGGAGGCTGCGCAGTAAGTAGCGAACCGGAAGGAACTGCATTTGTTTTCTCTAGTTTGAACAGCATTGAGAAGGAGAATGCTAATAAAAAAGGTAATGTATTTTTTCAATAGGCAATAGAAACCAAAATTAACTAAGTAACACTGGTATTTTGATATTTTTAAGTATACGTCAACAAAAAATGACACGATTTGTCGTATTTTGTTTGAAGATGGTGATTTTGTCGGGTGTCCTAGATACCAGGATACGGTAAATTTTGCATGTATGATAGTAAAGGCGTCTACCCACATGAGTGTATACGTTTATGCTTATGTTTATGTTTACGTACTGTGCGTAGGCAGTCATTCCCATTTCAGCGTTGCTCCTTGCGTCGACCGGACAACGTCAGCCAATAGCGTAGCACATGGTCCAGCAACCAACGAGCCCACACAATAACTAAAATCGAGCATTTTGATTATTGTAATCAAAAAAAGGCTATTGTGCATTTAAACAAAGAGCTGGCAAGCAACTGTCTTCAAAGAAATAAACAATCGCGGAATGAGAGACAAATTAGCGGCCGAACCGGGTAAACAAATGCGTATCAGCGATCGAACAAGGCCGTTAGCAAGCGATCGGCTGCCAATTATCAGCAAAAATGTCTAAAACTTAAAGTTTAACTCTTGCCCACGTAGTTTTAAACCGATGTTATCGCCTAATGTTATAATTTTGCATCACGTTACAGGGGTCGAATTTCCAAATTTGATCCGGGTGCAAATTTGCACTCCAAATATGTTACTGGGGTGCAAAAAACTTCTATGGAGTTCAAAACCCAAATGTAAACCAGCACTATGGTCTCCTATTTTATAGCCATTGAAAATTCTAACATTCAGCATCACTATAATATGTACCGTTTTCCTGCACTTTGCTTAAAACTAAGGCTGTACCGAGCACATTTTATCCTGCTGAGCTGATCCCGAGCCGAGCGCTCAAAAAATACCTGGTACGCCGAGCAGAACCGAGCCGATCAGTGATGCCGAGCAGAACCGAGCACCTTTATTAATCACAGAATGCTGCCGGGAGTACCACTTTTTTTACATTTTCTCATATTCCAACTTTTCATTTTTTTCACATTTTTCACATACCCGCTCTTCATTTTGCTAACATACCTGCTTTTCATTTTTCTGACATACCTTCTTTTCATTTTTGTATCACTATTTTTTCGTTTTCATACACACACCAGTTTCACAAAATATTGTATTCTTTTCCAGTAACTATTGTAATTTCTCTGTAATTTCACTTAAGAGAGCGTAAGCCAATTCAAAGCAATTCTGGTAATAAACCACTCAATTTTTTTTCGTGTTTTAACAGACATGCCTACGTAATTCCGGGCCCAAAATGAAGACGGATAATTTGATTGTTTTTTTACTCCGATACTGCGTTTTGCCCTATTTTTCACACAATACTAGTGTGTTTTTTTTTTACATTTTCCCCTTTTATTTACATTTTCCCCTTTTATTTTACCACTGGGAAACTTCCACATTTTTCACACCGGCAGCATTCCTGGAAGCAGCAATCGCTAAATGCCAGACAGGCTTCTAAATAGAACAATTCTTTTCACTAAAACAGCCTGGCGTATCGCAGCAACCATAGGCTACTATTAGTTTCGTACACTGTAATTGATGACGTGTCGATATATCTGGTCTGGCCAATTAAGCCTGCATTAACAACCATTATCATAACAAAACAAGTAATTTTACTATGAGGTACGTTACTTTCCGAAGGTAGAAAGGGGTGCGACGTGCGACTATGTCGCAGATAATCTGGCACAGTTACAGACAAAACGTGCCGTTTGGACCAAATTTCTGCTGTTTCGCCAATTTTTGACCGATTTGGACATTCCAATACACCATTTTAATCGTCTCGACGAGACCTGTCCATTGATGCAAGAGCGAGATCAATAGAATAAAGCACTGAAAAGTTATTCAGTAAAAACCAATAAATATGCACGTAGCCATACGAAAAAACAGATTAGCTGCAGACAATTTTACCCTGACAATTGGTGTCGCAGACAGTGGCAGAAAATTCTGCTTTGGGGGTTACTTTTAAGCTAATAAAAGTTTTAACAATTGACCATTCAAAACAATTAAGTTAGTGCTTTTGACACAAAAACTCATGTTAAAGTTTTTCTTGATGAACGTAAGTTTCTTAACTTTTTTCAGGTTTCTAAGATGAGCGTAATGGTGTTACAATACTTCCAGTCGTATTAAACCAGCAACCATGTGCACGTTATGCCTAAAAAAGACCCTTCCGCTATAATGCGCTGCTGCGCTTACCAAGCGTAATATGAAAGCTAATGTCCGAAAAAGCATAAAAAAAGTAGTTAATCTGCACGAATTACCTGTAAATTTAGTTAATGTATTGAATTCAGTGGTAGTCCTTCAACTTTCGTGCATAGATCATCATAACTGACTGGAATCCGCCAAAATGAAGCTCGCGTTTCAGGTCCAGTGGTCACAGGATCGCGCGCCAAGACTAGACGCGAGCCGTGCTGCTCGGATCGGTTAAATGGACGTAACTGCTCGGTATACCACGACAGCCGATCATGCTCTGCTCGGCGAGAATCGGCTCGGCAGCTCGGTATCCGTACAGCCTTACTTAAAACTAACTTGACTAACTGAATACCTATTCCCATAAGTTAACCAAATGTTGTAAAAAAAATGGAGTTATAACTTCTTTGGAATGAATGGTGTCACTGGAAATCTTAGTCCAAGCTGTTTAAAATGCCGCAAACCGCAAGTCTGTAGCTTTTGCGGTTCAAAAGTTAGGAAAAATTCAACTGTCGGCGTGCAATTTTGCACTCCAAGAGTTGCTTCAGGAGTGCAAAGTGCGATTTTGGAGTGCAATTTGCCCCTATGCACCCGAATATTTCGACCCGTGCCGTCAACATATTTGTGACTCGATAATGTGTCCTGAATTTAAGAACACACACATTATTCACTGTGATGAGCACATATCGCCTAGCGAAGACCAGGCGCCATGATGGTACAGCTTAACGTGCATCCCTCTTTGTGATTGGCCAACGCGGGGCTGAGCGCACGGCTCATTAATAATTTGCTCTCTGCGAAGACTGAACGTTTACGTACCAGCGTCTCAGCGTCGCTGTCGCGCGAAGCCTGGAGGGGATGGTTTCCATGACAACGACCCTACGTAAGCATAGACATAAGCTTAAGCCAGGGTTCGTACTAGTGCTTACAAACCTTACAAGTCCTTATGTTTCATTTTACCATTTTTCAAGGCCTTACAAGTCCTTGAAAAATTGAAAACGCAGTACTTAGTCCTTTCAAGTCTTTTAAATTTCCATACCAATTGAATAAAGTCTCTGCTGGTAGTTTTTGTTTATACATCATTTCACATTTATTTTCTTAAAATTAGTTGAATGCTGAACCCCTAACTTCTTCACGGCTGCTGTAGTACTGCTTGTTAATGTCGCTTAGTTTTTTTTTCCTTGTTTTAAGAGAGGCTAAGAACAGAGCTAATAAGAAACTTCAGTGGCGACATTTTCCGGACTTTTGTATCGTTATGTGGGATAATCTTGATATTGGAGACAATTCTAAATATAACCCAATCGAAAATAAGTATACAAAATTAGACCTATGGTGTCCTTTACTAGTTGCTTCATGAGAAACGAAATTTTGCACAAGTGGGCAGTGTAATGTCGGCCTGCCGAAAAAACGATTGGAGAGGATACATGACCTCCAAAGATAAAAAAAACTCGTGGAACATTTTTTTTTCTTGAGCGGTTCCAAACGCAAAACGACCTCGGTCTTGAATCCTTCGCCAAATTCTTAATAACGGCCCATCTTGGAACCATTTAATTGCCAGACACAATAGCTAAGTCTTCGGGAAGCCCAATCTTCAAAATTCCATCCTGAAGTCTCACAATCGCCATTTGAAAACTAATCCAAAACTACCGCAGCACTCCTTATTCATGGCCGCCATTATTGAAAACGCCATTATTGTATCTTGTATTTTCGATTTTATTGCTTTTATTGTAGGGCAAAAAGCCCAAAGACACTAGCTTAGTTGTGATTTAGGAGGGGCTTCCTTCATTGGTACTTAACCTCATTTTCAAGTGTGATATATTTTATTATGTTTGTCGGTCGCAAATTCTATGAAAAATTTCCACCACGATCGTTACCTGTCTTTTAACTTTAAAGTTAAACCTCCAAATTAACTTAAGTGCGTTATAGCATTCACTAAGCTAGTTTATTTATCCTTTTTATACTTTATTAATAATCTTTTGCCCCCAGAACGCTTCCATTAGTCCGAACTAATTCGACATCGGCAATCACTGGACACACATTTTTGTGTAGATATTTTTGTCTTAAATCTGTACCAAAAACCCGACTGACCATCCGAATGTGTGCAATAGCTTGTCCTTCTATTAAAACCAAAAATCTTATATAGATCTGTTCACAAAGCCAATCCAAAGTCAGTCTGTGCAAAGAAACTGACCCCTCACCCCCCCCCCCAACCTAGTTGTGGTGTGTAACACTGCAGTTTACCGTTAAAGCCTATTTAATTTAATAATAATGATTATTTCATTACCCAAACCAAAGTACTAAGCTTTAACAAGAGCCAATTCACGATGTGCATTTGTGAATAATCAATCAATAATCAATTTCCCAAAGTAAAGGCCTTTCCCAAAGTTCAATTTGAAAACTTGAAAACTCAATTTGGCCTATCATAAACCATTCCCTACTCCTTCAAACGGCTCTGCACCAAAACCCTTTGCTTTACCGACTTTCCCATTGTTCTCCTGGCCCTCCACCAATCAGACCCCCGCAGTTCTCCTCGGCGTCCGCACTTTGGTCGCGAAAATCCACTACTCTAGCATAAAAAGGCTCCCCAACCCTCAATCCTCAGCACAACTCACAGATCTCTCAAGCTAGAGGGGGCACGCCGCTCGGGAATGGAGATGTCACGTCGGTGGTTGTCATGCTGGGCAAAATGGTAGTGGTTCGTATGTAACTAGTTTATCTTTACACCCCCACCCCCCCACCCCAATTCTAAATTTATAGTCTAACTTAAATTAACCTCTAGCTTAGAGTCTTTATGAACGGTAAGCCAAATCGGCATTCATGGTCCCTAATGCCATAATGTTAGAGTAGGCATCTCTTTCTTAAAAGCCAAGTTCATTCTTTGTTCTTTTTTTAAATGTAAACAAAGGGACGTTTTGATCCTCGTGGATTCAGGAAAAAAAAACTGTTCGACGACTTGAAAACTACAGTTATCAAATATAGTTGCAACTTAGCGGACGCAGTTCAGCTTGCTGGGTATTCCAGGATTGGAACCCAAGAAAAAAAATACTTTTTCTAATCGAAATTAAGTGTGTTTAAGAATCAACTTCGTTGTTCTCGTTTATGTGAATTTTCAAAAGTGTAAATTCAAGCCCAGTGATTTTCTAACTTGTTAAAGCCAAAACTAGTGAACATAAATTGTAAAAAGGAACTAGCCGTAAAAGAAAATGAGCTTTTTATCAAAGCGGAGGAGCTTAAATTAAGAGCCCTGGAAGTTGCGGACGCCGACAAACGTCGAGCTCATGAACTAACAGTAAAAGATGGCGATAACTCCCACGAGTTAAGACAACTCAATTTGCAGTTAGAATTAGCTAGGCTAAACGCTGCTAACGTTAATGTTAATGCTGCTCCAAACGGAGCTATCGGCGCTCCCCCAGCTCAACCAAATCCAGTAGCAAAACAGGGTAAAGTTCCTGATATTGTTCGATTAATGAATAAGTGGACACCCAAAACAAAAATTAATAGTTTCTTAAAGATTTTTGAGAGAATAATGATCAGTCAAAAAATTCCCAGGGACCAATGGACAACCACGTTGTTACCATTAATGGGAGAAGTGTTAGTCAAAGTTTGCGACCAGATTTCCGAAACGGAAATGCTTGACTACGAAGTAGTTAAAATTAAATTACTTGCCCGATTTGTCCAGACCAAAGAGTCATTACAAACCCAGTTTCGTTCACTCGAAAAAGACCAAGAAATGCAGTATCACGACTACGCATTTGAGTTGGAAACTTTGTTTTCCAGATGGCTAGACTTAGCCAAAGTTAACAGGGATTTTGATATAAACTTGTTAATTTGATGCTCTTAGAGCAATTTTACAAATCTTGCCCCAACCACCTCAGAAAGTGGATCCCCGATCAAATTAAGACGGGTACGTTGGCCGAAGCAGCCTAACTGTGTGACGAATATACCACGCGAAACAAGCAGATTGCTACAGAAACAGCCACTCGTGCAGCCAAAACATAGCCCATAGCTGCACAGTCAAACCAAGGTTCTAAACCTTCTGGTCAACAATCGTGGTAACCGACGTAACCACAACTCGACTGCTAAGCCAGCTGGATCTGTCGAAGCTAAAACTGACGCCTCCGGTGGGGACTCTGCCACTAGTGCCAACTCTAATCGTGAGTTTGATCGCCTTCGTCAGTATGATGGCAATTGCTTTTACTGCAAACGCCCCGGCCCCCGGAAAAACGAGTGCCGCTACCGCTAGTGGTATTAGTTACTATTAAATAGAGCCGGTGTTCTTCTGCGTGTTCATAGAAAATTCTCTTCTAACTGCTATCGTAGCCTAGGTTGAGGGTGGACGGCAAGGTGTTTTTGGCCGTCACACAGAAAAAAAAAGACGACAATTGGACATACTCCAGACTTGTACGAACGATTAAGCAGCGGGACGCCTCAGTTGACAGTTTTCTTCTACAAAAACCATAACCTTGTAATTTTTTCTCAAAGAAAAATAGTGTTACTTCCAATTTATATGTCTTTTGCCCCATTTTCGAAATACTTGTACAATTTTCCTGCACTAGCAGCACGCACAGTATTTTGTTAATGGCTGCAAAAATAGTGTTCTTAACTTGTAACTTTTTATTTACTAAATGATTTTCTAAGTCACAAAAACGTTGGTCCCCCGAAAATACAAAACGGCAAAGTTAATATTTTTTGTATAGGATCCCCGGGGTAGGAAAAAGTATCCCAGAGTCTATCTCATTTTTGGTTTAAAATGAATGAAACCCAGTCTATCTCATTCTAATTTGAATGAAAGCAATTTGAGATGGATTTCTCACCCAAAGTAATGCTCAATAGGGATTTATTTTGTATTACTTATTTCATGGCTTGGCAGTCTTGATTTTTGCATATCTTGTGTGCACTAACCCAGGGGTGCATAAAATTCTTACTGGACAAAATTTCCCACAAAATTTTTCTACAGATTTTTCAAATTTCCGCAGCCTTTCACCATGTAGGCAAGCTATATTTTAGTGAATTTCCACAGTTCACTGAAATTTCCCGCGAACCCCGTTCTAGCGTTCTGGCATATTCTGCACCCATGCACTAACCTTTCTGTTTTAGCTTTTATTCGGAGTTCTAAGGAACCCTGAATAAAATCCTCGGTATGGGGGCGTGTAATGTCGGCCTGCCGAAAAAGCGATTGGAGAGGAAACATGACCTCCAAAGATCAAAAAACTCGTGGAACATTTTTTTTTTCTTGAGCGCTTCCAAACGCAAAAAGACCTCGGTCTTGAACCCTTTGCCAAATTCTTAATAATGGACAGAAATGGCCCATCTTGGAACCATTTAATAGCCAGACACAATAGCTAAGTCTTCGGGAAGCCCAATCTTCAAAATTCCATCCTGAAGTCTCACATTGAAAACTACTCCAAAACTACCGCAGCGCTCCTTCATCATGGCCGCCAGTATTGAAAACTTGTATCTAATATTTTTGATTTTATTGCTTTTATTTTAGGGCAAAAAGCCTAATAGACACTAGGTTAATGTGATTTAGGAGTGGCTTCCTTCATTGCTACTTAACCTCACATACATGTGGATACAGACAACTTTTCAAGTGTAATTTTTTATTATGTATGTCTTGCCGCAAATTCTATGAAAAATTTCCACCACGATCGTTACCTGTCTTTTAACTTTAAAGTTAAACCTCTAAATTGACTTAAATGCGTTATAGCATTCACTAAGCTAGTTTATTTATCCTTTTTATACTTTATTAATAATCTTTTGCCCTCAGAACGCTACCATTAGTCTGCACTAATTCGACATTGGCAATCACTGGACACGAATTTTTATGTAAATATTTTTTGTCTTAAATCTGTACCAAAAACCCGACTGTGACCATCCGAATGTGTGCAATAGCTTGTCCTTCTATTAAAACCAAAAATCTAATAAAGATCTGTTCACAAAGCGAATCCAAAGTCAGTCTGTGCAAAGAAACTCGGCCCCCCCCCTCACCCTCCAACCTAGTTGTGGTGTGTAACACTGCAGTTTACAGTTAAAGCTTATTTAATTTAATAGTAATGATTATTTCATTACCCATACCAATGTACTAAGCTTTAACAAGAGCCAATTCACGATGTGCATTTGTAAATATTCAATCAATAATCAATTTCCCAAAGTTTAAGAGTTGAAAACTCAATTTGGCCTATCTTTAACCATTCCCTACTCCTTCAAACGGCTCTGCACCAAAACCCTTTGCTCTACCGACTTTCCCATTGTTCTCCTGGCCCTCCACCAGTCAGACCCCCGCAGCTCTCCTCAGTGTCCGCGCTTTGTTCGCGAAAATTCGCTGCTGTAGCATAAAATGGCCCCTCAATCCTCAGCACAGCTCACAGATCTCTCAAGCTAGAAGGGTCACGCCGGTCGGGAGTATAGCTCTCACGTACGTGGTTGCCATGCCGGGCAAAATGGTAGTGGTTCGTATGGTATGTAACTAGTTTATCTTTAGGACCCCCCAATTCTAAATTTATAGTCTAACTTAAATTAACCTCTAGTCTTTATGGTCGGTAAGCCTAATCGGCATTCATGGTCCCTAATGCCATAATGTTAGAGTAGGCATCTCTTTCTAAAAAGCCAAGTTCATTCTTTGTTCTTTTTTAAATGTAAACAAAGGGACGGTTTGATCCTCGTGAATTCAGGGAAGTGTCAAATATAGTTGCAACTTAGCGGTCGCGGTTCACCTTGCTGGGTATTCCAGGATTGGAACCCAAGAAAAAAATACTTTTTCTAATCGAAATTAAGTGTGTTTAAGAATCAACTTCGTTGTTCTTGTTTATGTGAATTTTCAAAAGTGTAAATTCAAGCCCAGTGCTTTTCTAACTTGTTAAAGCCAAAACTAGTGAACATAAATTGTAAAAGTGTTTATTATATTCATTTTCTGATGTTTTAAAATAAAAACTAAAGAGTTTTTAAACTATAAGTTCATTCCCTAGTTATTAATTGTTTCTAGTGTAAATTATCATGTAGCCCATTTTAGCTTTATACTTCGTTTAAGCAATTAAATTAATCCACCGTTGGTGGTAGTGAAATTACCGGTAGCATTAAGGTTAGGCCTATAATAGGACACAGACGCTCCATCCCCCAAGCTGGGACTGTAGCCCATGCTGTGTTTATTGTCGTAAAAAGTAGTAATAACCACAAAACTTTATGCTAAGAAGTACTCGTCAACCAATGATGTCGGGGGCGCTACAAACACCTCAGCCGTTGCAGCGTCCGCCGCTACAGCGGCAGAACTTCTCACCAGTATCCTTAAGACTTGGTACTTAAAACGTCCCTACAAGTCCTGGAAAAACCTCCTTACAAGTTATTAAAATCCATTCGGCCGAAATGGTACGAACCGTGAATAGCGCACAAATTGGATTGGGAAGTTGCCGATTTTGCCTGCAAAAGTATGTGGTGGGGTGCCTAGAAGTGTTGGGCAGTAAACCGGTCTCATGGTGTACCATGGTAGGCTACCAAAAAATGCAAAGGTACCAATACCTTGCATTGTTAAAATATGGGTATTGTTTATAACAAAGGAGCTAATTATTGAACACTAGTATTTTTTTTTTTTTTAGTCCTCGTGTTGTAGTGCCTAAAGCAGTACAACAATGAGTTAAAGATCAACAACGGTAAAATTAGATTTCTAAATACACAAAAGTAAAGCCAAATTTGCATAATTTTGATGCTACAACCTACATTTGTTTATATTTGCATTTCTGCTTGGATAGCATGTTATATACAAAATTTGGAAGATGGTGTTATATCAAATATGTCGTGAAATGTGCATTAAACTTAAATTTTTCAATAAAATTTGTCATTTAAATTCGGGTGTTGGCACCACAGCAGTATAGCCTAATACCAGATACTGCCTAATTCATTATCGTAAATCGCGTAATAAATGCCCATGGGCTTATACAGTGAATTTGGCTAAAATCAGGGGTGGGCGTTAAAAATATCATCCGCATATTTGTAAACAAAATAATGGCTCAGAGTCTCGTTCGTTATCTGAATCAACCAGACAAATCGACCCACCATGGTAAAACTGAATCTCTTGACCACGTTATTAACATCTGCACGAGTTTGCATGAAACCTCCACAATGCATATTGTATAAATCCTTTAATATTAAATTTAAAAAAATTGTAAATAAATTTCGTTATGTTTTAAGTAAACCTAGCCGAAGAAACTAGACTCTAGATCGTTCTCCAGTTTCATACAGGCCTAATTTGAAGCACTTTACCTGTGGAACAATCACCATAGTCGGGAGTTTTTTGTTTTTTTTTAGCTTCTTGTATCATTAGCAGTCGTAAGTGTTTGGGATGCAGTTTACATCAGTTTAATTAAATTCAAACAGGCTTAAATGCAATAAATTCGTATTGCAGTAGTTGTAGTCTCTTCAGATCACTCTCAAAGCAAGTAGCATTGCCTTCAAGTCTAGCAGAGCAGTAGCATACTTCACGAGTGGTTATCTGGAAGGTGCACCGTTGCCAGTAAAACTGCATGTGTCATTTAGTACAACCAAATATTATTATTACGTTATTATTAAGTAATAAAGTTTGTTGAAAGAAATTTTATTTGGCTCTCACGATTTTGGAAAATTAAAATTTTAATGCAGATTTTTTTTAAATCTCGTTTGTCAATTACATTTGCCCGGATCTAGTAGTCCGCTAGTGTATATATTATTTTCGAACTCTGCAGTAAATAAATAAATTTATTTTGAGAATATCTAATTTCATTAATTTTGCATTATTAATTTATTTTGTTCCCATTTAAAAAAACCATAAGAACACATACTCCTATTTATTTTAAACTTGAGCTAAGGGCTACAATTATGACTAAGCCATTATTTACTGCTGAACTATGATTGGTGACCTTGTTTTGAGAGCTCCATCCTGATCCATGCAGCACCTGTACATCGCTTGTAATCCTAGCCTAGTTTTGAAACTTAACTTTTAAGTTGGGAGATTAGAAAACTACTGAATTCAAGGACAATAATGTTGAAGAGAAAAAATAAACCTTTTGGGTTACACAGGGTCATGTTACAGACTGTGAAAATAATGTCATCCATATTATTTTCCCAATGCCAAGTTACTGTTAAAGGTACTTAGTTTGGATAATTTAGGTTAGGACACAGTAATTACACAGTAGTTGCCTAATCACTGGTCGACCACTAATTATTGTTAAAATCACTACTGTGATAGAAAAAAGTTATGTAGTAGTGCTTTTAGTTAATTTTGTAGCAGAAAAACGAAGATTGAAGGGGTGGGCTTTAGATCCGTTATTTCATGATTTTGACCTTAAACATTTTAGGGGGGTGGGCTTTAGCTCCAACTGGGCGTTTTAATACGCGATTTACAGTAGTACCGGGGTACTAAGCTTGGTACTGCCCAACACCAGTATCTAATTTGTGGAAGTGTGTGTATTTATTTTGTGAATTGACAATTTCGGTATAAGAATTCTTATGTGGTGATTTTGTGAAGCCTTGTTCATTACGGTCACACCAGGAATAAGCAATAAATCGTCATTGTCAAATCTTGCCAACGTTTGTGTATGTCAATTGTAATGATTCAAATTGCATACAAATGGTCTGCTGATAAGAACATTTTTACCATTTTGGTCGGTTGAACACAAACGATTCATCCACATGGTAGTTAGGTTAGTGGAGTATTCCTTCACCTCCTTTGGTTGAAAAGTTCGTATTTTGGCTTTCACTTCTCGGTTGGATTAACTTTTGTTGGGCGCCATAAATAGTGGGGTCTGTTAGCACTTTGATCGTGACAGAGTGGTTAAAAGCATGAAACTTGGTCATATAACTGAAATGAACCTAGGAAATCATCTCAGAAGGGGTGCCACCGAATATCGGAAGTACTTCCGGTTTGGCAGCCATTTAAAGATGTCCGCCACACTGAAACAAAGAAATTACAATATCTTCGGTTCTATTGGCTCAAGTGCAACGAAAGTTCACTAAATTAAAGCTCTTGAAATAAAGAACAAATAATGTACCATGACCTTTAACCCTATCTACAAAAACCTTTCGTCATTATTTAAAAGAATGAGAACTTGGCCATACTTAAACTGACATTTTGTAATGACCACCTTATATTGTAGTAGATATCGTCAAAAGTCATGACCAAATACCAAATTTATGAGAATCAGGCAAAGAGAACTCACGGTGTTCCAGTTTCAATTCAAGTAAGCGGCGTTTTGCTTCCTGAAAACCGTAGTATTAGGGCGACTAGAGGGCTGAATTGGTAACTTTCTATGAAAAGCATGAAATGTATGGATACACATGCAGGGTAAACAAACAAAAAAAAAATAGCTATGATAGCACGTGGCCCCCCCCCCCCCCCCCCCAAGGAGGGAGATGCGATTCCCTCCTTCCCTCTCCTCCTCCCCCAACAAACGGTTTTTTGGCTTCAACTCCTTAACTGTCTACAAACAAAAGCATAACGTGAAAACCATCAGCACACAATTCTGGACAGGAATGGTGATACATATCTTTTACCATTCCTTGAACCCCAAAATCATATTTAAAGTGTATCTATCACCCATAATTCAGGAGAGGATCCTTTTTTTGAATACGTTGTTATTGTGATTTTCGTGTCAAAAGTGCTCTCTCGAGACCTCAACAACCCGAAATGGACAAGCTTAGGTTATTCTGAAAGATGGGGATCTATTCTTTCCGTCAAACCTAACTGAAAGTGTTTAGCTTATATAGGGACCGGCATACACCTGTTTAAAGGTGTATGTATGTAGCTGTAATTGCTGTTAAGGCTAGCTTTAATCTCAAAAGTGCCATTGTAATGCTCATGTGTGTATTTGTAGCTACGCTAAACAATTTCAGTTAGGATTGATGGATAGATCCCCACCTTTTATAAAATCCTCAGCATGTCCATTTCGGGCTATTAAGAGCAGTTTGAATTCGAGAATCACCATTCGCTTTCACCGCTATGTCTTTACCTCTTCACCTTTAAATCGGCGCAGGACAGTACCTATCTAACTTAAGCAAATTCGGTGAGCATTGATCGAAAGAAAAGATCACAACCTTTCAGAAAATCCTAAGCATGTCCATTTCGGGCTATTAGTGGGCTCGAAGGAGCACTTTGAAATCGAAAATCACCATACGCTTTCACCGCTACCACATTACCTCTTCACCTTTAAATGGGCGTAGGATGGTCCCTGTCTAAGTTAAACAATTTCGGTTAGGATTGATGGAAAGAACAAATCTCCACCTATGAGAAAATCGTAAGCATGTCCGTTTCAGGTTATTAAAGGGTTCACAAGACCACTTTAAATTTGAAAGTCAACGTACGCTTTCGCCGCTACGCCATTATCTTTCACCTTTAAATGGGCATAGGACGGTCCCTGTCTAAGCTGAACAATTTCGGTTAGGTTTGATGTAAAGAATTGATCCGAGGTCATCGTTTAGAAAATCCTAAGCATTTCCATTTCGGGTTATCAGTGGGCTCAAGAGAGCCCTTTGACACGAAAATCACAATAACAATCAATTGGAAAAAGGTGGTATAGTTTCAATACGATTTTGTAGTTCAAGGCCCGGGCCTCGAGAATCTTACAAGCAGCCCAGTAACCGAACAAGAATTTCCCCAAATTTTGCAGAACTGTAACTACCATTAAAAAAAAAATAGTGCCTTGTAAGTTTTCCACAACCGTGGCATACAGCCATTGTTTTCTAAAGAGGGCGGACCCATAACGATATCGCGGAGTGGGCTGCAGGGTGATTTTTCTATTTTGATGCAGTTTTATATTAATTTAATAAGTTTTTTTCATCAATTTTGGTAATGTTTCCAAGTTTATTGACTTTGGAGGGGCCCCGCAACCCCCTCGATCCGTCTCTTGGATCCACTCTTGCCTTCGATGCAGTCATGCTGACGCATAGGCTATAAGATCAGTAACCAGATGCTAGTAGGCCCAAAGCAGGCATCTTTGTATTTTATAGCACTACCGAAAGATGGCGTTGGCATCGACTCACGGAACGTTTGACAAGTGCTATTGCGCAGCCTTTTGATTAAATTTTAAGCGGTTTTAGTAGAGTTACGAACATAAATTTGGTGGAGTACTACGTAGTAAAGGTTTACTAACTAGTTTTCCCCAATTCTCAAATTTCCCCACTGTATCCTGGTTACTTGGTTACGTAAGATTCACGAACCCTGTTCAAGGGTTGGTTTTACGTAAAAGATGTGTATCACTTTCCCTGGCTAGAATTATGTGCTGAACGTTTTTGCTTCATATTATCCTCTAGATTTGTTGACGGTGAAGGAGTTACAGAAACCCGTATGGTGGAGGGGAATCACCCCCTCCCCCCACCCACCCTCAGCTTGGTTTTGAACGTGCATCCATACAAAAATTTCATGCTTTTCACAGGAAATTAACAATTCAACCCTCTAGCCGCCCTACCATTTCATTTGTTTTCAGGAAGGGAAACATCGTTTACTTGAAATAACATCTTGAGTTCTCTTTGCCCGATTCTCATAAATTTGGTATCAAAATGGAGGTATTTTAACGGGTCACATTTTTTTCTTATGACTTTGACGATATCTACTGCGACATAAGGTGGTCATTAAAAATGTCAGTTAAGTATGGCCTAATTTCTCGTATTTTTACATTTTGACGAAAGGTTTTTGTAGATAGAGTTAAAGGTCATAGGACATTTGTCCTTTATTTCGTAGGATTAAGTTAGTGCAAATTTCGGTACAATTGAGCAAATAGAACCGCAGATATTGTAATTTTATTTCTATGTGGCAGCCATCTTTAAATGGTTGCGAGACCGTAAGTACTTCTGGTATTCGGTGGCACTCCTTCTGAGATGATTTTCTAGGTTCATCTTAGTCATTTGGCCAGGTTTCGTGCTTTGGACCACTCTGTCACGATTATGTTAAAAATTTGAACTAATAAACTGGACTAAAATCTGTGTGTGAGACTGCATTCTCCTCAGGAACCACAAACACGCGTGGGGATTTTCTATCATCTTTACTTAGTCAAAACACAATGCCGACTCCATCGTGCACCTTCTTCAGGTGCTCCAGCCAGAACTGCCTATCGCTTCCATTCCTCGAGCATTACTGATTACTACGTTTGGTGCGTGCGTGCCTAAATGAGCAAAGCTCCAGCCAATGACAACCTGTCGGGATGCGTGGGTTTGGGTTATACTAGATAGCGCACCCTGGCAGTTACAAGTTATTGCTACAAATAGTTACTGCTACAAATAGTTACTGCTACAAATAGGTACTGCTACAAATAGGTATTGTTACAAATAGTTATTGTTACAAATAGTTACTGCTACAAATAGTTATTACTACATCAGTTACTGCTAAATGTAGTTATAACGGTTGTTACAAATATTGCTACAAATAGTTATTGCTACAAGGTATTGCTGCAACAATTTATTGTTAGAAATAGTTATTGCTACTTGATAGTTGTTGCTACTAATAGTTGTTGCTACTAACAGTTGTTGCTACTAACAGTTGTTGCTACTAA
>JAHWFP010017779.1:0-11280 GCA_023313725.1 Lithobius niger | reverse complement strand
CCCCCCCCCCCCCCCCCCAAACACACCGGTTTTCTACTTTCACTAATTTTGAGTGTTTGGATTAGTAGGCCTAAAATGATGCCACTTGGATACTGTTTGGCTTGTTCACAACGGGATTTGAATGATGCAGCAAACGTTTTTCGGATATGGGTTTTATAATCAGTTCATCGAACGTGAAACGGTTTCTGGTTAACCGTGTAGTCGATCCCAGCCCTAGTTTGTAGCATAGCATAATTCAGCCAATGAGCATTCAAAATAATTTTTTTCATAGAATTAAATATCAGCTTAGATATCGGTGTTTTTTTTGTTAATTTTTTTTATTAAACTTTAGTTTTTGCAAAATACTAAAAAAAAATAAAAAAAGAAAAAACTGTTCGAGCTATTAATGTCATTTTAGCACCAATCTCAAAAAACGTTTCGAATGGAGTATTCAAAAATTGGCCGAGTTATGGTCTTAAAAGTGAGTATAAAGACGAAGATGCAGTTTTAATAGAACAAATTCGGAAAAAAAAATATCGTCATTTATTCAAGTCAGTATGCTAGGCCACAACCTTTTAAGAATTTCTCTGAGCAAAATATTTTCCAATGAGGCATGCAGGTTTTATTTATTTATTATTTTTTGTTAGTTTACTGAAAAGGTCAAGAGCGATACAGGTACTTTTATTTTCCATGCACAAAAATGACCAACAGGTCACTTATGGTCAATATATGATCATAATCTACTAACAAACCTCCAGTTATATCATTTCCTATTAAAGAACGAATGTTACTAATGCTTAAACTTTTACCAGTATACAAGTTAACATAGGCGCTTATGGATCACAATCTTCAGTCCAATATCATTTATGTGTAGAACCTGGACATGACTATACGCAAGAACATTGTTTTTTACTGAACCCTGGGAAAAAAAAATCCAAAATTGATGGGTATTTTTTTAGGAAGCGGTGGGACCAGAGACATTAGTTTTTATGTATGTGGCATTAGCCGTAAATAATTGTCATAAACAAATAACACAGTGTTTTTTCCCTTGTGCAGCCTTTCAATATCATTACAATATTTTAGCAGTAGTAATATCACGAGAGCGCAGTTTTTTATCGATACTTATGCTCGAGTTGTACTTGAAATGATAATACACCATCTACTTTCAACACCATATAACAGTGGTTTCTTGCTTGAATTCACAATTCCTGTGTGCACGAAATGATGAAAGTATACAAATTGTTGCCTGATGCACTCTCTGGTTCGTTTAGTGTCAATGAACCATAGAAATGGTATTTTCTTCCGCCGCCTCCATGAATAAAGTAGTTTTGTTTCCCCAACGATCCATCACAAACTTACCGAAACGGAAAGTAACTCGCAGTGAAAGCAGACAACTTGTAGGACGAACATTAAAAGCGCTTTAACCAATGTAAATACATATTTTACTTTTAATGAAAATGTTGTTTCTTAGATTTAAAATATAATCTCATCCGTACACAATACTAAATTTTATGACAATCTACACATATACTTTGCTAATGAGCAGACTTAAGGGATCATGATTAAACAAAGCAAGCTTCAATAATGACGGCTAATCAGCTGTATCCTGGAACAATCAGCAAGAGGGTGAGTGGGTTCATTCTTGGCACGGTAGCAAAGAAAAAGGGCATGCGGCCAACAATGAGAACGGATATACGCTCTAACAATTAGAGCAAAGTTGAATCAGTGGGAATCAGCAAGACCGGCGTATGTTATGCCGAGGAACAACTAGTTATTATTAATTTATTTTCTACTATTTCCGGTTGATTCAAGTACCGCATAATATTTACGTACTACTTCATTTTTCATTTCTCGTTTATCAACAGCATTCTAATGTTCGTATTCTCTCTGGCAAACTCGCCTTTCAGTCTCATCTACTCTCTCCTTTAGTCTCTGTACTTGGTACAGCTAACCGCTAGTACAGGGAACTGCTTAGACGGCTGCTTTAGTTTGTTGGATTTTGTGATTGGGTACATAGTTGGGAACGGGGCGCGCTAAAAATGCTTGGTTGCTGAGGGATTTCGGCTTTCTTTTTCGATTAAGGGAAGTAGTGATGGTTAGTTACGGTTGTTGGTGCGGGTCTGTTGGTGGTGGCGGGTTTGGGGTTAGTTTCAAGTGATGTTTATGGGTGTGAGAGATTGGATCCATTTGGTGGAGGTTTCTTAGCATACTGCCCATGTTGGGTGAATTACAAAAGTAACAATGCCTTCCTGGTTCAGGGCTTTACGGACGATCTCATTCTTTACTAGTGACACGGTTTTCACGACCAAAAGTGACCAGATTCAGATTAGATTCAGTGACTAAAAGTTAGTTTAACCGTTTCGGGTCCAACGTCATTTTTATTGTTCGCAGCGAAAAAGACCACAGCCACAACATGGCCGCTGTAAACTTGTTACATGCCTCAGTAAACTAATTATGCAATCTCGGGGTATAAAATATTAAAGATCGGCATTTTATGTTGAGGTTTCATGTTTAGAGGTAGAAATATTGCAGGCGTAATAATTATATTGTAAATTATTGTACAAAATATACTAGAGACCATCGTATCACGTTTTCATAATTTAAAAAAATTGTTAAGTTCGACTATGTAAATGCGTTTACGAAAATATTCACTACTAAATACCGATGTTCCGGTCGAAACTTCGACTGATGCTACGGTTTTTATACTTTAGCTGCTTATTATAGCGACTCTCCAACAATTACGCACAAACAAAAGAGTTCCAGTTTCTTCTAAACCAGCAAATTGTCGATAATTTTTACTATCTTCATCAGGCATGAGCTACGAGACACGCACGCACAAACTGTCTTCTCACACACCAACGAACGCTCCTATTTGAATTTCGTTCCACACTACTAGTCTCCCAGTGGGCCTTAAAAATTTATTCATTCTAGCAGCTGCTGTAGTCATTCTCACAAGTTGAGCTTGACCGTTGGCGTTAAGTGTTGCTGTAGTAGAAATCTTGTCCACTGCGCCTTTAGCTTGTCATTCAGTTCAGGTGCTACAATGTTGTTATTTGTTTATATGCTGGGTCTTGGATGTTTAAAAGTCCCACATCTTCATCTTGGCAATGTTGAATTGCGATCACTTCCAAGGCACGGAGGTGTGCCTCCTTTAAAAAGTTTGATGTCGTGGTTGGTCCTAATATTGTACACCGCCACGCCACTTCTGGCTTTCTAGGATGTTGCATTTGTGCATTCTCTGACTCTAGTGCAAATTGTTCGTTTTGTTAATCCTACTAAACCTTTTGGGCATCCTTTGCAGGGGGTCCAGTAAACTGCTCCTGATGTTGTGGGCAACTTCTTATCATACACTTGGTCACCTTCTTCCTTGTTTCTACTCCCTGTTCGTTGCCGTCTACCTCTCTACTGCCTTCACCTTGATCTTCTCGCTCTTCTTCGTGTCTCTTTCGTAGACTTACTTCTGGTATGGTACTAGTGCTCAGTTTCTTTTGGTAGTACTTTTGGTTCAACTCGCCCAACTTAGTTTGGTTGAGCTGATGAAGCGACTTCATCTGCTGGTAAGATTTTATTTCCGAGCTACTTCCTTACGTTTTGTGGGTTGCGGAAGACGCAGCGGATCCCTATTTTCCCTAGGGCCCTCTTGACCCTTTTGCTGCTTCCTGCTAGGTAGGTTATCACTTCCATTGGACTTTCGGCTTCTCTTGCTCGCGTCCAGTGGGTATTTCCACGATTTTGCTTTTTGGACCTCTTCGTTTATTGCTCTCTGGAAATCCTAGCTCTTTTGGTGGAATGGTGGTGCGTAATTGTTGGCGAGTCACTACGAAACTATTCAACTTGCAGTACCCAGGAGACCTTGAAATTATAACATCCACTGGTTACTCTTCCATTATAGCCTCGTTTACTCTTCCGAAATATTTTTTTGATGTTTTTAATACCGCATAAGTGTATAAGTGGTTTAAAGTTAGTCGATTTCCTCAGTATTCACGATCGTTGAAAGTAATCCGCTTTTGGCTGCCATCGTGCTCCTAGCCAGCTGTCCGAAGGGACGCGCGTGTGCTAACTCCAATGGTTATGACCTTGACTCGCTTCACGTGACGTCACTTTAAGACTGGGCCCCATTGCAAGCATTGATCATGTGCCATGAACGAACCAATCATAGCTCACGATACTGACAGCGGTTCAAAAAGATCGTTGAAATGGAGCAGTATATTCGAGGAATAAAGGCAGTGAAAGTGAAACAGATGTTAGTGAGGAGTGCTTCAGTAGCCTCCAATCTAGTTCGCTGACTGGTCTGGTCACAGTGGTCGTAAGACTGGGGAAAACTACTTGGATGTCGAACATTTGGGTCAAGATGGGCTTCTCTTAGGAGCATAGTGAATTAAAGTGTAATCTTGAAATTGTGCTTGCCTCTAAATGTATTTATCTAACGTCGTTGCCAGGAACCAGTCAATCGTTTTGTCCAGTATTCTTTTTGTAAACATGACGAGTCTCATTAGATGATCTGGCTTGTGGGTTTTGACTTGCCTACACATATCATTGTCGGACTTGAGATTCGAAACCACTTTCTCGTCGGAAAAAAACCTTCATTTTGTAGCTTCAAGAGGTATGCTTGCAGGCACTGGTGAACCAACTTTCCGATAGTATATTGTATACGACTAGCAGTACTCAGAGGCCTGGTTTATCGATTTCTTATCCGGATTCGCGCTGCATAGTCTAGGTATCGAAGAGCACTGCAGCGTTGGCTTTGTCTGCTTTTGTTATAGTGAGATCCATGTTATTACAGGGACCTTGAGTGTCTTAAGTTAGTCTGGTTTGAGATATCGGCTTGTGAAGGTGGTTGTTTGGTCGAGATTCTTTAGATGGTGATAAACTTTGGTCTAGGGCCAACACTTCCATTTCTTTTATTTTAAGTGTTTGTGATGAGAGACTGAGAACAAAATGTCTTGGTACACATGGATTAACACTTTGATGAGGATCGGGTTAGCCATTCGTTGCGGGAGTAGTCACTCGACCCTCACCATAGTGTTAACCTGTCCACTAAGAAATTTTGTTCTCAATCTCTCATCACAGACACTCACAGCAGCTGAAATGAACGTGTTGGCCCTAGACCTAAAGTTTATCCCCATCTACAAGAGCACACCAGGAAGACGAATCACAAAATTAACTGGTGTGAAACAAAGATTCTACTCAAATCCAATGCCACAAGTGACAGCCATTTGAGTGTCTTGGAATCGCTTGCCATTGACAGACACGAGTGGAACGAGTTGCCTCTCACGAATCTGGCTAGCCCTAGCTACACTGAGATACACCAGCTTGTTAGGCCAGAACTTGGCACAGGTCTTAACAAAAAATGGGGCATCCAGATTCAACGCACGATAAAGATCAGTGGTGAAATGGAGTAACTTTTTTTTAATGGAGCAGTGATGTGTCTTTTCGTAATTTTTTTTTAATGAAGCAGTGATGTGACTTTCTATTTTTTTGGCACACAGGAGTACTGAGGAAAACCAAACAAAGGTTACCGAAAATTCAACAATAGGACAACAGCAAACCAACAACTTGTGCCCTTCTCAGGTGGATTTGTGCAGTTAACTTCAATAAAGCAAGAATCCCAACCAACAGCACACTTCACACCTGATGTAAATATGTAAACACGTTACTTGAAGCCCGACAATGATTTGAAACTTGTCCATATATTTAGTTAAGTCAAAACAAACAAGCCAGATCATCTAATGAGACTCATCATGTTCGCCAAAAGAGGACTGGCCCACAAGATTGACTGGTTCCTGGCAGAGAGATTAGATAAATTCATATAGGGCACCCGCAATTTGAAGAACACACTTCAATTCACCAGACTCCTGTGAGAAGCTCTCTCTGACCCAAGTGAAATACTCACCTCTTTTGACATCCAAATCTTTTTCCCTAGTCTAAATTTGACTCCTTGCCAACATCTACATCACCTACGTCAATGGTCTCGAAAAGCAGAACAATTAGACCCATTCCAGAAAAACATACTACACTACATCAAATTGGACATCCCCAAAAGTAGCAGAGGATTCCACCACAACTAAACAGAAATGCTCGGGGTTACAACCGTAGCGGATATTACAGCGAACGGCATAGGAATGGTCGGGGCGGCAATAATGCCCCCTTCATAAGCATTCGCTTCGATAAGGACAGCACGTGATTTCTTCAAACTGAGACCAACAATTTTTTCAAATTTAAAACAAATAAACCTATTTAAACCAATTATAGTGAGAGACGACTTGTTTTCTCTTGCGAATACACCGATCGGTACGGCAACTCATTGTCTAACGTGTGAATAATTACCCCCATTAAGAATACAATCCAAAAACCTAAATGATTTCTTAGCTGCGGTTCCACCGTAAAACCAATGCTCGCTTGCATTTCTAGTTTTTGATGGCATGGCGGCGCACACATCTCAATTAAAGACGAACCCACTACGATTCTTCTATCGGTTTCATTTTTAAACTGTAAGTTTAATTACAACACTAGTGAACTGAATCAACATTAAAAATATTCAGCAACGTTTGGCAGTTTTATGACACGGGAGGCCTTCATACCGTTTAGTCTGGGCGTCTTGAATATTTCATTTATCTGACGGCGACGTTGCTACACGGCACGACTGATATGGATGAAATAACTAGACAGCACAGTCATTGCCCAAAAGTAGTTTTACGAATTCGCTCGAATTCGCTCCCCCACTCCCCTGAAAAAACAAACAAATGTCATACAGTAGAAGTTGTTTTAAATATTTCTTCCCCCCAAGTCTACGCTAATTTCGCATGCCGACATGACTACATAAGCTTGTTATCCAGATATATCGTCCGTTGGGGACGTGTGTCTACGACAAGGACCTAGAATAATTTAAGCGAATGCTCTATAGAGTTGCCAGCCATTGGTCGGTTGGTGGCGACGTCAGCTGCTGACGAGGGCTACAGAGTTACAAGCCATAGGTCGGTGGATGGATGACGTCAGTCAGCTGAAGAAAAAATAACGAACCTCGTATATTTTCTGCAAACAAAAACCTTTGATTATTTCTAGTGGAGGATTTCCCCAACGGATTCGACCCATTTTTGAACTTAGACCTAGAAATGTGCCATAGAATCTGTGTGCAAAATTTGACAGACAGACAGACAAACCGTTCGCATAAGCGTTTAAATAGACTCTAATAATGGACAATGCAATTTAAAATTACTAACAATGTCGATCGACTGGATTTAACCGGGCACTTATCACCGTTGGTGAAAGTGTCATCATCGTGAATGAATGAAAAGCTCATAGGGCAACTACAAAATAAACGATTTGTAATTACGTCTCGCTGGATGAAGTCAGCAGCTGAAATAACTTGGGTGAATTTTGGAAAGTCATCAGAACTGACAATGTTCATTAATTTCACAAAATTCAAAATGGCAATGGTAAAAACAAATAAATACTACAGATGCGTAATGGGCATGACCTTAACACATCCGTGTCCAAAGCGATATGACAAGATGGCGACACTGCTAGCATTGCGAAGCAGCGCCCCTTGCGGAGCTAGATTATATTAGATTGCACTAGATCCGTGAACAAAATAAAATTAATATAATCTAGGCAATGAAAAGCTTAAAATAAATGATTTTAGCATATATTACTGAAGGAAAGTATTTTGCAGATAAGAAAGGACTAGAATTCACCAGTTCTGCAATAGCCATTCCCACTTCATTGGTCGGTTCCCAGAAAAAAATGTTGACCTCCTGTTTTTAAATAGCATTTTAAATGTTGTAAGGCGTGACGGACTGCGGTGATCTGGCTAGAATTTTACCCACTGCACGTGCTATGCGTGGCGGTGGTCTGATATGGGCCTTGACGCCATAGCAACCATTAACCGCTAGTGTTGCCTGGCGGCAGATCTCATTACTACACAAATGAAATCTGTCCATTCAGTGTTAAATAGTTTAATGAAACTGTTTTACACAATCAGCTAAATAATATTCAGTAACTTCCCAACAAAGCAGTATTAATTACAGACTGTAAATACGCGCAGTAGATTTTGGAATACGAAACCTTCAAGCACTTTCAAAGTCATAGTTCAAAATTCAGGCGTTTTCCAGATCTGGAAAAAAGAACTAAACAAACTACAAAAATACTTACGTGAAGATGGTTGACGCTTGACGACAAGGGTCTGCATTTCGCCCAATACGAGAACGTGCTCGCCGCCATTTATCTTCTGCCACAACCAACCGGGACTCGAGCTCAGAGAGCCAAGAACCAGAACTCCACCTTTTCTTTTCTTCTTGCCACTTAAGGTGCAGGTTGTCACGTAAACTGGTAGTTGCCTCCAAATGTTCACTAGAACAGAAATGAAAACATAAATTTTAGAAATAAAATTAGTATATTCTAAAATACTCACCTTCAGATTTATGCTTAATAACGTAAATATTAATGCTACGTTGCTCAAAACTTAAATAACACGTTAAGGTTCGCTGGCTCCCCACAGTGTGGTGCTTTACTGAATTCTAGTAGGCTCTTCCACACTTACCCTTCACAATCGTTGTGAGAACTATTGACTTCAGCGAAAGCAGGGCAGGTGTGGGTTCTCTAAATGCGAGTATTTTAGAATAAGTAAATTCTAATTTTATTTCTAAAATGTATATATTCACTTGCATGCAAAAATATTCACTTTAGATTTATGCTGACTTGATCAAAAGGAGGAGGGTCAGCAGAACCCTGGGCCAAGTGTTTAACTGAGCCTTTCATAGCAATTTCATTAATGAAAGGAATTAACCTTGGACACTGAAGTTTCTTGTTTGAAGAAGGCGCACCCATAGGAATTACTTCTTGCCCACATTGCTGCTAGCCATAATGTGCTTTTGTAATCTGGCCCCACCAACAGTTCCGTTAGCATGCCGAAGGCTGTAACTTATAAATGAGCGTTCTTTTCCACATAAGAGTTCTGTGTGGAGTGTAGTTCTGTCCTGGTTTGTGGTTGAAGACTCGGGATGCTGGCTCTTTCCAGATAGTTCTGTAGTGCACGAATTGGGCACTGAACGCGTTCTCCGGTTTCAAGGCTTTGATGACGACAGGCTTGGAAAATTTATCCAGACGTTGGTTTTTGGCACTGACATCTGTTTGAAACATGAGAGTTAACAGACGACCAGTCCTTGTTAAACAAATTGCAGCCATCATCCCTGATGTAGGCTGTCAAGTCACTCTGCCGAGGAGCTGTGGCCATGGCGACGAGAAAAAGAGTCTTTTGGGTTAAATGAAACAGAGAAGCCGTGTGGATGGGTTCATAAGGGTTCCTCATGAGACTTGACAAAACTAGGGGGAGGTTCCAAAAAGGGAAAAGGTGATGAACTCTTCGTCTTTGGTTTTCAAAAGCTTACACAAGCTCTGTGACCGGTGTCATTGGGGTTAAGGCAATTCAAGACCGAATTGATCACTAAGTGGTAACCCTTGTAGGCGACTGGGTGGAGAGATGTTCCAAAAAAAAAAACAAGGAACTTGACATCCGGGGCACACGGGTCAACGCTGTTGTCAGTGCACCAGAAGAACCATCTACTCCAATTTGCCTTGCAGACACGAATTGTCGAATCTGTGTAACATTGAAGAAACTGGGTAGCGATAGGATAGTAGAAGCCCTGTGCCTAGAGGTTATTTTTCAAAGTTTCCACCCGTGAGGATGTAGTATGGTAAGATAGGGTTGAAGAGCCCGACGTCAATGTTGGGTCAGCAAGTCGTGTGACAAAGGCAGGGGACATTCCTGTAGATCCACGAACCAGGGAGCTGTTGGCCACATCGGTGCAATCAAGAGGAAGATTCCCTTGGACGCCCGGATCTTGCTGAGGACCTTCTGGAAGAGAATGAAGGAGGGAAAGCGTAGGTGAACATTCCATCCCATGGGATGCTGAGGCTGTCGGTTGCTCAAGCAAGAGGGTCTGGGAACGGGGAGATGAACGACAGAAGTTGGGAGTTGTGGCGAACAGGTCGATCCACAGTTTTCCCCATTTGTTGAAGATGGCCTGACAGACTGATGGACCCTGGGTGATAGAATCCATTCTATAGTTGGTACCTGATCCGACCGAGACAACTCATCTGCCAGTACATTCAGGGACATTGGTCGGAGAGTTAGGTGGAGAGACTGACAAAGGTGGAAACCATCTTAGAACTGCATAGATAATGGCCCGTATGCAGTTGTGATCCACTTTCAGGGGCGACCAGATACCTGCAGATGTGAGATATTCCATGTAGGTGCAGGGGGTGGAGCCGGACGGTCTGGAGTGAGGACGGGAGTTTCCACGATTGTCGTACGAGTCATCAGGGCGAGGGGTTTGTTGTTGACCCTAGATGGGGAGCATTCATCTAGAGGCGTTGTTGCCCTTGGTTTTCTGACCCAGTTGGGGGGGGGGGGATGCCCAATATTCCTGTCGAAAGGCCCCAGTTTTGTAAGGGTACTTCTTACCTCTTCGTTGACCTCTCAATGCAGAAGGTTTAGGTTGTGTGGGAGGTTTAACATATCTTCAAATTCTGGGACCAGAAATAGAAGATAGAAGTTGATTGTCAAAAAGTGACGAGGGATTGTAAATTGTAATAGGACCGGTGTTAGTGGTTACTTGTGTGACCCTTCCGTTCTCCTCCTTGCCCCTACTGGGTGCAGAATGATTTATTATTATTATAATTGGCACAAGGCAGACGACGTCCGACAATGTGCACAGGAATATTAAGAGGCAGAGTTGAGATAAGCGTCACATCACCGAAAAACCTGGTTAACAAGGGGACAACAACCCCAGTTAAAAGTATCACCTTGAAAAGGAGAGACACTCTCTATCAATTGGAGAAAATCTTCCAGAATGGAATCTAGCCAAGAAGAGAGGGGGGGGGGGGGGTTGTACCAAGATAATAAGCCCTCATGCAGCGGTGGATACTGAATAAGCGATGTCGGAGTGAGATGAGGCACAAAGACATCTGTGAAGGAGGTTCTCGTCTTCTTCAACCTGCTTCAAGGGAGTGTGAATGAAGCTGGGTGCCTTCAATGAAGAGTCCAGTTCCATGCTGGCTAAGGCCGGAAAATATTCTGCAGAGGGGAAGATGCGATAGCGAGCATGTTTGGCAGCATCAGGACCACCACCTTGGACTGAGGGAGATGATCATGAGACACAGGATGAATGGAGCTTGCATTAACATATGTCGTGGGAGGAGGGTCTGCAGAATTGACAACCGGTTCTGGCTCTTCGTCGGAAAAAGTTGTGGGTAGGTTAAACTTTGCCGACTGAGCGACCTGCTTCCAAGGGCGAAAACCTG
>JAHWFP010017778.1:0-53614 GCA_023313725.1 Lithobius niger | reverse complement strand
CCGTTTTTATTCGTGTTCCTTGACAGCTGTGAGTATGGGCATACGAGTTCTAATCCTTTTTTTCTAAACGGCGAAGCCGTTTTTTGTTCAGTTAATTTGTTGGCTTTTTTCTCTTCATTTTTATTGTAATAGCTATGGTATGTCCACTGAGTGTACACCCAATTTTGTTTGCGAAAAAACGAAACTTTAGAAATGCGTATTTCTGTTCATGTTCTGCCGAAGCTTTTTTCCATGTTTGTTATTTGATAGCAATACACTAGCGTGTTTGTAGAGTATCAACTGATGGATAGTTGATTCTGCATTGTTGCAAGCAGATGCAGTATTATGGCAAACAATCGCGGTAACAATTCAACTAGCTTCCCGAAGCCTGCATTGAAAAAGTAAATAAATCGCAGAGTCATGTCGGCCGTCAGGCCTCAAAATTATAGACTTTGCACCAGACGGTTTAAAACTGAAAGATTAAATCGAAAACCAAGACCATTTCATTTTGGTTCTCGACAACGATTGATGGTACTTAATGGAGCCGCCCCGAATCTACTACGACAATGTTACTTTCCCCGTGCCCGAGCATTGTTGCATCTTGTTCGAGTGTGGACACGGACACAGGACACAGGTCAACAGTGTTATTGAACCATTGCCCTGCTTTCTTGTGCGAGGAAGCTTTATGAACGGGTGTTAGTTGGTAGGCTAAATAAGGTACTGGAGGGATCGGGTGGTTTCTACCCAGCCCAGTTTGGTTTTCGAAAACTGAGGGGTGCGCAGGATGCCATGTTCTATCTGGAGGCAGGGATCCGGGAAGCGTGGGTGGACAACCGGATAGCTGTTGTTGCTTTCCTTGATATTAAGGCGACATATGACATGGTGGACATCGCCTGGGTTAAGCCAGCTCTGCAGTCAATGGGGGTTAGTGAGACCTTGGGCAAGGCTATCCTTGCACTGCTGGGTGTCCGGGATACCCACGAGGGTTGGTGGCTATTGGTCAAGTGTGAGGTCGACTGACAGAGGGCTACCGCATGGGGAGTTGTCTGAGTCCACCTCTTTTTGCAGTAGCAATCAACGCCGTCCTCAAGGATCTCAGTATGTTGGGCAACATAGTGGCATATGCGGATGATGTGGCAGTCTCAGTAGTTGGTTCCGATTTAGGTTGTATGTTGTCAACGTTGGAGGGAATCATTGCCAGGAGAATCACGCTTCTTGCGGAGAGGGGGCTGGCTCTGTCTGCACCGAAAACGGAATTAATGATTTTTGCTCGTGGGCAGACGCTTATCGGTACACTTCTGATTGGTGCCTCGGTGATGGCCTGGACCTGTGTGCGCTACCTGGGGTACAGGTTGGATCCGCAACTGTCCCCACCTGTCCTGGTTGGTGGACGCAAGTTATGTTAGGGAGAGTGCGATTTCTTGTCATGGGGCCCTCAAGTCGCTGGCCTCTAATAGGTCTGTGGCAATGCAATTGGTCATCATGACACTGCATCGGACATATGTTCGGTCATGCGTCGATTTTCATTTCCCTTTCTTCTTGGCTCGAGGGTGGCCGTACAGAGAGTACAGGTGGCTCTGAATGGCTGCTTGGGCACGGCAACCGGCTGTCTACCTTCGACGCTGGTGCCCGTGATGCACATTGAGGCAGCTGAAGTACCACTCCGTATCCGTGCCAGAGAGACCCTGGTGCCCTGTGCCTCAGGTCTGTAGCCAGAGGAGGTGCTGATCCGGTGGCTAGGCGCCTGGTTCGCTATTCTTCTCTGCATCCTTGGGCTCGTAAGCTTTTAGGGGCACTGGGCTTGGGTGCTACTCTGCTTCAGCAGCGGGGTTTGGGTGCCTTCCCCGCACCGAGATTGGAGTGCGGGGGACATCCGTGGTCCTGGTGTGGGGTGGTTCGGCCTCTTTTGGACTGCTCGATAACCTGCGAGTCTGACCCCGAATGGGTTGATGTCTGTTGTGATGCATCGTTTCACAGTGGAAGGTGGGGGGGGGGGTTGGAGGGTGTCCCTGAGTTTCACCAGGAATACAGTTATTTTCTCCAGTGCCTCCCATTGGCCTTTGTTGGAGAGTTGGTGGCCATGTTGGTCACGCTGGACGTGGGGTTGGATCTCCATCTGAGGCAGTTTCGAGTCCTGACAGACTTGGCAGCAGGGATCCGCTTCTTGCAATCGGCTTTCAGGCAGTTGGATGTAAGTCACCCACTGGCTGTGGAGATCAGACGGTCTATTAGCTGAGTGCTGTGCAGCGGGAAATCAGCGTTTTGGTGAGGTGGGTTCCGGACCATGTCGGGCACTTCGGGAACGAAGTTGCGGACGGGTTAGCTAGGCGGTGGTTCGCGGAAAGGGGCAATGTTGTGACTTTCCCAGTGACTCCAAGGGACTTGTTGCCAGTGCTAAGGTGGGTATCTGTTAGGGACTGGCAGGAAGAATGGGATGGTAGTAGCGTTGGCCGGCCTCTTTATGACATCCACTCTACCGTTGCCTCTCCGTGTGGCTTGGATGCTCTCTCCAGGAGGGATGCGGCGTTGGTGTCCAGGCTCAGGACTGGGCACGCACTGCTGAATGCTCACGAGCATCGGCTGGGCATCAGCGTCTCTCCGATCTGCAAGTGTGGTATGGAGCCTGAGACAGTGGGACTCTTTCTTTTGGTGTGCCATCATTGGACGGACTTCCGGAGCCGGATTCTGGGGACTGGGAGGGTGACTTGAGGGAAATTTTGGGAGCCTCCTCGCACAACGCCAAGACATTGTCCACTCTGCGGCAAGTAGTGTGATTTTTTTAAGCAGACGGGTAGGTTCGGCCGGACTCGGAAGTGACTCTGAGGAATTCTGGCGAGTCCGGGGTAAAATACTATTAATGTTAATACAGCCTAACTGTCTGTAACTGTGTGTAACTGTGTCACTGAATAGGTTAAGTTGTAGGTTTAGATTTTAGCCTAGAGCGTATGACTGATGGTCTGTAGGCTCGTGTAGTGAATTAAAAGTAAAAAGTGAGCTACAATCCGATTTTGTGCTCCTCACCTATTGTTTCCCCATTGTAACATTTTGACATTGTTAGCCGCGCCGCCTCTGCCTCCGCCTGTCCCCTTTTTGTAAATTCTAGTGCGCAAACGAACTTCAATAAGTACTGCCTGCCGGCTGTGCTAATACACAGATGAAAAATCGGGTACATTTTGAGCCGTAAATTAAGCAAAAATATATTGGAAATTGTTAAACACCAATTGTTAAAAACTAATTGTTAACAAGCGGCTACAGCGACTAACTAGTCGCATCCGGTCTTCTGTAAGTTCTGCCACTACCAATAGTGAGGCACACTTCTCTATCACGCATTGCAACAGCTATCTCTATTATATAATCTAAAAACAGTAACCATCAGAATTGCCCGTTACAAATGTGTTAGCTTTTAAGCTTATTTTACGTTTTAGGCATAATTGTCAGCGTTCAGGCCTAATTTACAACTTTAATTTCGTAAGCAACAACTAAGGGAGATTTGGATTTGGCGCAAGCTTATCATTTTTGCAACACGGTATGCCTCCGCACACACAGTTACACTGTTACAATGTAATGCGCAACGTAGCCTATATAGATCAGTGGTAGTAGGAAAGGTACAGGAGAAACGCTGCAAAAGCGACTCGTAGCAACTATTGACGTTGCCATGGTAACGTGATTTTAGACCTAATTTTTTTACGGCAGTTTTAGTTTCGTAAGTAGCAGATAGGCCCAATGGAGAATTTGGTTCGATCGTAAACCTATTCATTCATGCAACAATGCGACAAAACTCTTTTAAATGAAGCTAAAATGTTTTTGTTTTTACGGCTGCATTAACACAAATCTTTAGGATTTCAATTCGACGATGAAATGTTATTACTTAATTTAGTTACGTCGAAGAAGTCTATTAGCTATAAGGAGGCAAAGATGTTTTAATTTGCCATGTTATTTAACTAACTTTTGACACTGAATCGAACGTTGTAAACAGTGGTCGTCAATTTCCGGTATCGTTGCGAAGTTGAAAAAAGCGATGGACGGACGGACAAAGTCGTTGCAATAGTCTTCTCAGCCGGTAAGGCTGTACAGAAGACTAAAAACTGGCTATGGTGTGCGTAATTATTTTTTCCGTTGTTTTAGGATAATTAATTGTTCGCTGTAGTTTGTTTAATGGTTGATAATGTTTTGTGGCGAATACCCCAAGGTGGTCTTACTCCTGAATAATATCTATCCACCCAAAACCAAAACTGGTAGAAAAACCTTCCAAGTTTCCAAAATCGATCGGCGTTTGCAGGTAGTGATATCATTCCACCAGGAAAAGGCCGCCAAGGTTAATCCTATTAGCCAAGTTAATCGCACATATAACTAATAGTTCGAAAGTTAAATGAAAGTTAAATGAACACATGTCTGCTAGTGAGACGCCTTTTTATCATTAACAATCAATTTTTTTTAACAATCAGAAGTCTACAATGGGACGATCTACTGTTATTTGGCGGCAACACACTGACGTGTGGCTAGATCTATAATAGCTATCTCGTGTGCGTGAATTGTAATAGCGTGTTGTTTGTTTGGGAGCATAAACCAAAACTGGATAGCGTGGATTTTTTTATGGACACAATAGACTCATTCTGTAAACGGCCCGAAGTTCTGTAGGAACTTGTGTGCCGGATTACAACATAAACAAGCGGCCGCGGCGACTAACTCATCGCAACCAGTCTTCTGTACGCCTAGCCCCGAAAGTACTTCCGAATATGTTCAGGCACACACCTCTATCACGCACTGCAACGGCGATTTCCATTATATAATATAAAAGCATTAAATATATATATTTAATTAACCTTGGCATTAACCATCGCAATTCCGATTTAAAATGTGTTAGCTTTTCGGCCTATTTTAAATTCTAGGCGTAATTGTCTGCTTTTCGGCCTACTCTTTACCTGTAGTTTTAAATTCGTAAGTTGGAGCTTATGGAGGTTTGGATTGTACAGTAAGCCTATTAATTTGTGTCTCCGGGCACAACGTTACAGTGTTAGAACGTAATGCGCAACGTATATAGATCAATGCTAGGGAAGTGGTGACCTGCTTCCACCAACGGCACCAGAAGACAGCACTTGTCTGGTTCTCGTAGGAGGCAAAACCATTGAGTTAACCAATTATATAGGACGCCTAGTGTTACGTTAAGACTTACATAACTTAAACTAAGCTACGCCTAGTTAAATGAAGTGACCCGCACTAGGCTACTTAAATGGTTGGAGTGACATCGCACAAAAGGTGCGCCCCGTATTTATTAACAATGGTCACTGACCTAAGCCATGTGACAGGTTACAATTCTGAAGACAGGTGACGTGAAGCGCCACCTGCTATTAGGTAAACATTACATTAGGTAATGTGGGTATCAAACACCACACTGCCCCTTACAAATTGAAAGCCATGTATTAATTTAAATAATTACATTCTCCTACTCTTTATGAGTAGTTTACAATAAACTTTAAATTTAATATCAACAACTAGAAATAAAGAATTTGAAAAACCTAAATTAGTCACCCTAAAAAAAAAAACACAATTAGACACAACATAATAACTCAAGAGTATGATGCGATTCCGTGATGTTTTCAAATAGGTGTTTTCCAAAATGTGATCTTCTATTTTCAAAAAATGTGATCTTCTATTTTCAAAACTGACTTCTCTTCAGGTAGAGACAAAATGAGAACAGACCTGAAAAAATGAAAAAGACAGAGGAGAGAAAATAGAACATAATAATGGTCACAACAAGCATTTAATTAAACCAGGTGTTAAAGGTTTCAACGTTTTGGTCGCGTCACTTCTCGTTGCGACCGCCTCAGAGGCTGCCTTTCACTAGCAGACTCTCCAGAAAGTTTAGGAGAAGGCCCCTTAGCCCCTACTCGGTGGACAGTTTGCCGTTCGAGCTGCGGAAGGCTCAATGACGGACGGGCACGAATGTTACGCTCAGTTGGGTTTGGCGAGGTTAAACATGAAGTTAAAGTTGGCGGCGCAATACTGGATCGCTTCGCATGCGAACGTGCACTCCCAGGATACTTCAACGGACTCGGCTGCTTCCTTAACTCTGCCAGCATGACATCAGACGTCGCGTTTCGTGTGTTCGGAAGACTCAAACGTCGAGATACCGGAAGCAACGGAGGGGGCGGAGATAAATTACCTTGTACTGTAGATGACAATGGTGGAATCCAGGGATCTGATTGGTTATTGGACGGAAAATCAACAGAGCCCCACCCCTCCTGAAAACTTGGTTGCATCGACGAATCAGCTGATCGCAATTGATCGCGATGACGAATCCAAACGAGTTCGTCAGGTGTAAGAATGTTGAATTTCAGGCCACCCAACTCATTAGTTATGCGCGCAGAAATCTAGGGAAACGATTTGACACGATAATCGAAAGATTATCGTGTCAAATCGTTTCCCTGGATTTCTACATCCAACTTCGCCAATTCTGAACGAATTATCAGCGTGTCTTAACGAAACGACGGACTTGGCGACGTTGGCTTTCTTCTACACGGGCACGCCTGTCAACTATCAGTAAGTCGAGTCGATTCTCATTTGCCTGCCGAACATTAATTTGAACGGGGTTTCATTTGTGCTTTGTGGTTACGTGAGGGGTAGCACGAGTAGTGAATAGATAACGCTGCAACGCAATTTCGTGTGGTACACCAGACGCACGTTCACATTTGTAAATTTGTTTGAAATTTGTTGCTTGTGATTCAATTTGACCATTCGTTGCGGGAAAAAATGGTGCACTAAATAAGTGACGAATGCCACATTCTTGCATATAGGCTTTAAATTCTAATGACGTAAATTGGGCCGCATTATCTGAAACCAGCAATTTACAGTACCCCATTAGTGCAAATAATTCTCTAAGCTTTTCAATAACTTTACAGGAAGTTGTAGTTTTCATTTCGTACAAATGGGTACTTAGAATAAGCGTCAATTAACAGCATAAACATTTTTCCTTCCAGTGGTCCCGCAAAATCAATGTGCACCCTGTCCCACGGACGGACTGGCCACTCCCAAGAATGCTTTCTGTGCGGCAAATTGTGCAGTTTAACAGTTTGACAAATGGTGCACGTTTTAACTACTCGTCTAAATCTTCATCTATTTTAGGCCACCAAACCTTAGACCTAGCTAATGCTTTAATACGAACAATTCCAACATGTCCTACATGCAATTCTGTTAGAATTTGTGCACGCAGGGCAGTAGGAATTATTATTCTTATCCCCCAAAATAGAACATCATTGTCAATTGAAATTTCGTTCCTGCACTGAAAAAAAGGTTTAAGTTCGTCACTGTCAATTGTATCTGACCATCCAGACTGCGTGTAACGAAAAACTTGTGACAGAATTCTATCAAGACGTGTCAGTTTTTCTAACTGGCACCCAAAACCGGCAGTGACAGAACTTGTTGCATGTTCATAACAGTATAAGGGTCAGGTTTACTGGGAATTCACAAGCCAAGGGCAAACGAGAAAGACTATCCACTGTTAGGTTTATTTTGCCCGGGATGTGTTGCAAATCAAAAGAATAGGCATTCAGGAACAGGTCCCAATGCTGGATACGAGAGGCCACCATGACCGGAATTCTTACCTTATTTCCAAAAATGACGAGCAACGCTTTCTGATCTGTCTGGAGTGTAAATTTCTGCCCGTACAAATATTGATGAAACCTTTTGACTCCGAACCCTATAGCTAGTGCTTCTTTATCAAATTGAGCATAGGAAGTTTCTGCTTTAGACAAGCACCTTGAAGCAAACGCTATAGGTCGGTCCTCACCAAATGGCAGCACATGCATAAGGACTGAACCCACGCCCCAGGGGGACGCGTCACAGGCAAGTGTAAGAGGCAATTTGGGGTCATAGTGGACCAGAACGTTAGCCTCCAAATATGCTGCTTTTAGCTTGTTTTACTGCATTAGAGCAATCCCTAGTCCAATTTCAGGGCGTTATAGGACTTAACAATTTGTTAAGTGGTGCCAAAATTGATGCTAGATGAGGTACAAATTTCGAATACTGTTGTAGGAAACCTAGAAATGACTTAAGTTCAGAACTATTTCTAGGTTTCGGACTCTTACTAATTGCGTCAAGAACATCTGGTAGGTTATGAATGCCATCTTTGTCAATGCTACAGCCTAAACACTTCAGTTCAGACTTGTTTAACTTACATTTGGCTTTCTTCAGTCTCACTCCCCCATCCTGTAAGGCCGCTAAGACTTCCATTAAGGTCTTATCATACTCAATGCCCTTCCCCGCAACCAGTACATCGTCGTAAAATGGTTTAGTTTTAGGAAAATCTTTCAACAGTATTTCCATTCTTTTTTGAAAAATACCGGGAGCGCTCGCAAGGCCAAAAGGTACACGTTGCCACTGAAATAACCCAAGGTGAGTATTCACAGTGAGCAAAGACTTGGAGGATTCCTCTAACTCCATTTGAAGAAATGCGTCCGACAAGTCTATCAAAGAAAATGTGTCGCAGCCAGCTAGTTCGCTAAGCAAATCCTCAGCACGCGGAACGGGAAAGTATTCGATAACTATTTCTGGGTTTCTGTAACACTGTAGTCTCCGACAATTTCACGTTGCCATTGGGTTTGTGAACCAGCACCACCGGCGTCGCCCAAGAACTACAGTTTACAGGCTTAAGAATTCCCTCACGCACCAAGCGGTTAATTTCAGCTTGCTTTCACCTTGCTTCTCATGGAGAGCGGCACAGGCCAGGCTTTCATGAATCTAGGCTTTGCATCGGGTTTTAAAGTAACCTCTGCTTTGAAATCCTTAAATTTTCCTATGCCAGGTTTAAAAAGCTTAGGAAACTGGTCAAAAATTTCTACTTTAGAGATTGATTTAACAGAATCGTCAAAAGTTACAGAGTCAGCATTAAAAAATTGATCAAGTGTGATGCGAAATTCTTTAATCCAAGATTTGCCAAATAAAGCTGGTTGTTCCCTAGGCGCAATAATAGCGTCAAGGTATTTAACTTGGACATTATATTTAACCTTAAAGTTAACAACACCTAAAGGCTTAGCAACTTCACCTAGCCAAGAACGCAGGGTGATAGCTGTATCTTTTAACTTTAATTTACTGAAATGCTTATGATACCAGCTCTGGGGTAAGATTGTCGCATAACAACCAGTATCCAATTCAAAGGGTAACTCTACATCATTAAGTGAACATTTTACAATCCACTTTGAACTTTTAACAGAATTCACAACAAGACCATGAATACTAGATTCAAAGCTGGAATCAGAACCCAATTCTGAACTAATACAAGACTGCTCTGAACTAAGGTAACTATCGGGATTATTTTCGACATAGTTAGTGGCTTTTTTCCATATTTACGGTTGCCTTTACTTTCACTATGCCTACCCGAATTACTTTTCTTGCGGAACTCTGGCTTACCACTTGGTTTTCCAGAATTTACTTTAGAATTACAAGTGATAGCCAGGTGACCCTTTGAGCCGCAGACGTCGCAAACATAATCCTTGTACTTACATTATGGACGAATATGCCCACGAGAGTCACAAGCATGACATTTGACACCCGAACGATTACTGTTAGGTCCCCTAGGATCAGAGTTAACTTTAAAACTGTTAGCGTTAAAACCAGATTTGAACCCAACTACATTTTTATCTGCAGCTTCAGCAGCTAAAGCGAATTTACATGCATCTTCAAAAGACAAATCATCAGCTTTAGATAATAACTCTTTCTGAGTTGCCTCAGAAGCAATGCCAGCCACCAGGCGGTCTCGCAAAGCTTCTTTAAGAAAGGTATCAGGGTATTTACAATATCTGGTTAAACGTTTCAGTTCGCTAATATAATTAGCTAAGGATTCACCTGGATGTTGGTCTCTACGACCAAAACGAAAACGCTCCCCGATCACTCCAGGGGGACGGTCCAAGTTTGCTTTAGCAAGATCAACTAATTCAGCAAATGTTTTCTCACAAGGCTCATTAGGTGAGCATAAACTATTCATCAAAGGATAAGTCTTTTTACCAACACTTGAGAGTAAAGTAGCTACTTTTTTAGTGTCTGCTACATCATTTGCAACAAAATACTGCTTTAACCTTGCAATATAAAGTGACCACGTGTCAGTTTCAGCATCGAAACGTTCAAAACGCTTAGAAGCCATAGTGCAATTTAAATTTGAACTTGAATAAATTACAGCAAACAGTAAGATAGCAAATCTTAAACCTGTATAATTCATAGGCCTGGTAATTTAATTTATCAATGCAATTTTGTTGAGGCTAATTTAAGTGAACCGATCTACTACCATTTTAACGTATAAACACAAACACGTTTCTAAACACAACTCACATTTAACGCAAGGCAAACGGCTTACAAAATTCACAAAACATTTCAAAATAAACGGACCAAAATGGTGATGTTGTTCCTGGCCTAGCGCCAGTCGAAGTGAGGATTTTGGCAGCCCTCACGGCTGTTACAAATCTCGGTAACCAAGGGAACCACTCTTCAGCATCTTCCGTTACCGAGTTGCACACCATCCACCATATCCGGGCTAACCGGTTGTTGTCACCAGTCCCAAGCTTGCACACAAAAACACCAGGAACTGGGAATTCCAACACATGGTCATTAGCCCTGTTGTCACACAAACTGTCACACAAATACCTTAATGGCGACGGCCAATTTGGTGCGTCTTAACAAATCCCCCTCTGAAAACAGGGCTATTATCTGCAACGAGAAACACACATTAAATTAGACAAAAAGTTGTGTCTGACTCCCGACTGTGGTTTTGTCAGTATGTCAGAAGGGTTCATCTTCGTCGGCACATATTCAATGTTGACACTTTTGTCCTCAATTTTCTCGCGCACATGGTGATAGATAATATCTATATGTTTGGTGCGACCCTTCTCTACGTAGCTAACGGCGTGAGACCGCGCACTCTGTGAGTCGGTGCACAAGGTAACTGGCTTCTTGTCTTCAAGACCAATTATACCAGTTTCCAACAAAAGTTCACGCGTCCAAAGGCACTCTTGGACACCTTGCGAAATGGCTTTATATTCGCTTTCCATGGTGGAAAGCGAAACGGTTCTTTGCAGGTTGGACCTCCATAAGAAGGGAACATTTCCATACGTTGCTAGAACTCCTGTGGTAGACCTCCTTGTGGCAGGGTCGCTTGCATGGCTCGCATCTGTGAAAATTTTCAGGCCTGTATGGTCGGGACGCATCACGAGGCTCTGGTCTTTCGTACCTTGGAGGTAACGAAGAATCCTCTTGCCAGCCAACCAGTCTTCTCGCGTGGGAGCAGACGCACGCTGAGCGAGGTTATTCACAGCATACGCTATGTCAGGTCGTGTGCCGTTCACTATATATGAAAGCGAACCCACTAATTCCCTTAGTGGTATTTTATTTGGGCATTCAGTGCCCTCGTTTGTTTGTTGACCTGCAGTAACGATTGGGGTCGTGACAGGAACACAATCTTGCATGCCAAACTTCGCCAGAATCTTGTTTATGTACGTGGTTTGGTTAAGTAGCATTGCCCCATCAGAAGTTTTTGAAAACTTGATCCCAAGCATAAAGTTTATAGGGCCTAAAGGCCTTATGTCAAAACTTGAAGTTAAAATCTTCTTAGCTAGCTGCCACATCTTGTGACTTGATGTGATTGCAGCTACGTCATCGACATAAACGATGAAAATTATAAGTTCTTTTCCTTGACGTACGTAGAAAACGCAGGCGTCTGAATGACAACGTTTCATGCCGTGCTTAATCATTTGTTCGGCGAAACGAATACTTCATCATCGTCCGGATTGTTTGAGCCCGTAGAGACTGCGTATTATTTTGCAAACTTTGTCTTCATGTCCAGGCTCTTTAAAGCCTTCTGGCTGGGCCATATAAATTTCTTCTCCGTCTCCCAAGTAGCCGTTCAAGTATGCAGATTTAACGTCGAATTGGTCCACGAAATAATTGTTCTGGACTGCTACAGCTAAGAGCAGGCGTACGGTAGGTAGTCCCGCAGTTGGTGAGTAAGTTTCGTAATATTCAGTACCATATTTTTGGTCAAATCCTTGGGCCACTAGCCTTGCTTTATAGCGTTCCACTTCGCCTGTCTCCGTATTTTTAATTTTCAGTACCCACTTGCTTCCTATAGTGCGGGCCCCTGGATGGAGGTCGACGAGTTCCCAAGTCCCGTTTGCTATAAGCGAACCATATTCATCATTCATAGCAATACGCCATTGATTGGCATCTGGGCTGGACATGGCTTCTTTAACATTTTTCGGCTCGTTCGGGATAGCACACAATGAGAGAATATAGTCATCTTCTTCAGTGGGCTCTTGCTGAGGAACGTCGGCAACAGCTGCATTACTGTGAATCTCCCCCTCTGACGAAGTTCCGTAGCTTAATTCAGGTATGGTCACGCCTTCACGTCTAGCTCTGGCTCTTGTAATTCTTGCTTCTGGTACTTGAGCAGGTGTAGGTACTGGCCGTTCCATCGTAGTGTGATGCCTTGGGGTCTGCTGTACAGTCAGTGGAGTCCTAGGCCTATGTCCAGTCACTGGAGTTTGGGGCCGATGGACTTGAATGGGGGTCGCTGCTGAACTTCCTGGAGCTTCATTGCCTGGGCTTGCATTGAGTGGTGCGACCTGACCAGCCTCATCCTCTACAGACGTTGGATTGTAAGAAAGATCAACAATGATCGAGTCTAAATCAGTACCGCATTTTTCTACATTGTTTTTGAACAGTCTTGATGCACCTAGCACTTCCTCTTGAAAATCAACGTTTCTGCTTACTATTACCTTGCTGTTATCAATGTCATAGAGTCTGTATGCACGTGATTGTTGGTCATAGCCAAGCATTATACAGGGTACTCCTCTTGCATCGAGTTTTGATCTTTTTAGTGGCGGTTTTAAGGCAAAACACAAACAACCGATTGCTTTAAAATATTTTACGGTTGGCTTAACTTTCGTATTTTCCCATATTTGCCTAGGAGTTTTATTACGATTTCTGACATTTGTGCAATGATTACGAATGAATACTGCTGTGTTCACCATTTCTCCTCAAAACTTTGTGGGAAGTTTTGCTTGCACTAACGTTGCCCTAACAAGGTTCATGATTATCAAGTTGAGCCGTTCCGAAATTCCATTGCTGGACGCTGAGTAGGGTGGTGAAAACTGATGCTTAATGCCATTTTTGAAGCATGAATTCGGCCATCTTGGAGTTCTGATACTCTGTCCCATTATCGGACATGAAGGTCTTAATTTTACACCCTGTGGCAGCTTCAGCTTTTAATTTATATTCAACGAATTTATCAAAAACTTGATCTTTTGATTTCATGAACGCAACTTGCACAAAACGACTTCTACAATCAATGAATGTAACGAAGTAACGGGAACCTGCCATTGTTGGCGTCGGAAAGGGACCGACTACGTCAGAGTACACTAAACTAAGCCTTTCAACAATAGGATTGGATGCAACAGTCTTAAATGGCTTTGTTTTGCTATTTCCTTGGAGACAAGCAGAACATGCGTTATTTTTTGGCTTAATGGCAGATTGCCTAGAAAAACATCTTAGTGCTCTTGACTTTGCAATCTTTTTCAAGGTGAGTGGGGAGACGTGCATAAATCTTTTATGCCATAATTCCGTTTGCTTATTCATGTGAGAATTATTTTGGCAATTTTCAGGCAGTTTTTCTTGCTTATTCTGGATTTTTGAAAAAACTCGCACCTGACCTTGATTTAAGTCTTGGTCTTGGTTAGTTGTGGTACGGAAATCTTCATGCATTTTAATTTCTTGCTTAACTGGCGTAACACTAGTTTGGTTTATTTTAATGTAACTGTCATTTTCCAGAGATAAAACGTTGTTTGGAGCATTTATCACTACTTCTGGATTGCTTACAATTGTTGGATTGCTAATGACAAATAAACCTGCAATACTGAGCAGTTGCTACAAGTTTGCCAGATTGCTTATGGATTATTTCACACACATCATTGTCAAAGGTAATTCTTAACCCTGATCTCATTGCCTGTCCCACAGAAAAGAGATTCACGTCAAATTCAGGTAAAAACAGTGTTTTCTGTATTGATAAATTTATACCATTTGAACTTATTTTTACGATACCTTCTATTTTTGTTGACACTGTAGTTGCTTTGGTTGCACATTTTACGTTTTCAACTGGTATTTCGTATTTAGTATGAAACCAATTTTCATTTCTTACGCAATGACGGACTGTTCCCGAGTCTATAATAAGTGCATTCTTAAGATTAAAACCCGTCTTAGCTACGTATGCTTTTATTCTAACAAACTTCGTGTACGTGAAGCACGCAATATTTGCCTTACTTTCTGGCGTTTGACGGCTAGCATTCCGTCGCGATCCACGCCATCTGGAACGTCCACGGGCACGTCCTCTTCCACGAAATTGTTCTTGGGGGGGCGCAGGGGTGCCGCAGGCTGGAGTTTTGTGCCCGGCGCCGCCGCATCTATAGCAGGATACTCCGCCTTGTACTTGTGACGTCTTTGGTGTCGTGAAGTACGTCGACTCTGAAACAGGTTTAGCATGGGTATACGCAATTTCTTTCGACTCATGCATGATCAATAAATGTTCAATATCCTCAGACTTTAGGCTATCAGTCTTCTTAAGGGGTGCCAAGTAACTCGTGACTAAATTATCATAACTTGCAGGCAAGCCTAGAATTATATAGCATGCTTTTTCTTCGTCATCGATTATTTTTCCAGTATCGGCTATACTTTGAAATAATGCACCAATTTGTCCTAGAAATTCAGCTACGGACATGTCGTCAGTTTTACGAAAATCGTGCAGCTTTCTTCTTAACGCTAGATAACGTAACACATTTGAGGGTTCGTACCTATTCTTCAAGTGTTGCCAAATCGTATATGCTTCTGTCAAGTTTCTAGGAATTTGAATTTTTAGCAGATCGACACTTAAGTTATCAACCCCGTTGCTTTTTCATTTGCTAATTCCTATTTGGCTAACTCTTTATCATCGGTTGGTTTTGCTTTTCCTGTCATGACTAAACCCCAAATGCCTTGTTGCTTTAGGAGCGCTTCTACACGACATGACCAGGATGCGAAATTTTTGCCGTCTAATAACTGGATATTTGAAAGATTATTCATCTTTTGACTTAAATCTCCCATTTTTAAATAATATCACTGTGCACTTAGGCTTTACGAGTTTTCTTTCTTTCTAGGTACACTGTCCTATGTCAATTATTTCTACTGCAATCCCTTTAAATTATTTCTGGCGGAATTATTACGATTTTTCAATGTATAAACATTGACATTTAAATACCATTAACTGTTTGGTATGACTCCGACTGCACTTAACGTATACTTGCCGTTATTTTGAAGAAACCAGGAAACATCTTGAAATTGCCGTCTTGTATCCTCGTTGGTTTACCTTGACGTTCTTGCATGACTTCATCCTCCGTCAGTAGTTGTGAAGTAAGTCGCTGCTGTCTTGAAACTGCATACGAGCATGACTGCATACGAGAGGGTTAAAATTTCGAAGGAACGTTAGGTTTAAGTTTGCCATATTTGCGTTATCACGAAAAAAAAAACGCTCTGAATACCACTTGTTGAGGCTAATTTAAGTGAACCGATCTACTACCATTTTAACGTATAAACGCAAACACGTTTCTAAACACAACTCACATTTAATGCAAGGCAAACGGCTTACAAAACTCACAAAACATTTCAAAATAAACGGACCAAAATGGTGATGTTGTTCCTGGCCTAGCGCCAGTCGAAGTGAGGATTTTGGCAGCCCTCACGGCTGTTACAAATCTCGGTAACCAAGGGAACCACTCTTCAGCATCTTCCGTTACCGAGTTGCACACCATCCACCATATCCGGGCTAACCAGTTGTTGTCACCAGTCCCAAGCTTGCACACAAAAACACCAGGAACTGGGAATTCCAACACATGGTCATTAGCCCTGTTGTCACACAAACTGTCACACAAATACCTTAATGGCGACGGCCAATTTGGTGCGTCTTAACAAATTCATAGAAATTCTTATAAATTGTAGAAAACTCCAAGGTAACCAGTGAAATTTTAGTTACTTAAATAAGACTTACAATTCTTTACCCCTAAGCAGAATAAGCTTAAATTTAATTGAACAAATCAATTATTCAAATGAGTATTAAAAATGCTACTCAATACAAAGTAATCATTTTGCAATGATATTTAAGTAAACCAATATTACTTAGACTTATGACATAATCAATTTAATTCTAGCATTGATTTAAACATTAATTGGTTACAAATTTAATAAATTCATAACTTGAAAATATCACAAAACTAACAAACTGAATTAGTATTAAGTTCATGGTTTAAACAAATGGAATATTCCACAAATCTCGTAGCTTTAAAGCTTAACTGGCATTAAACCCAATTTAATGCCCTTTTCGGCAAAGGAAAGCCCAGCTGAAACAATACGCAACAATGTAAAAACCCATTGTTGCCGGGAAAGCCCGCACTTTCATCTGAAGGCGGGAAAAGTGCGGGCACCCGGGGTTTGAAAAACAGCTTATTTTACCAAAACAAAACAAAAAACACGTTTGAAGTAGCAAAGCACTACATTACAATGCCGTTACATTTACAAAAGATTAAGTAATGATTGTAAAATGGTTACAGTTTTTAATCACCAAATGTTTGACTGGGTTTTCATTTGTAACACTCCAGCCTGATACATTTGCTACGACGTTCAAAATACCGATGATATTTGCTTGCATACCACGGCTACTTTTCTTGTACTGTTGTAAAGATTTCAAGTTACGGTGGCCAGTTGTTTGCACAATGAGCTACTCTTCGACGTTGGGTCGATACAAAGTTGTTGCTGACATGAATGTTGTGATTGCTTAATTAGCCATCCAACTAAGCAATTGGCAATTGTTGCAACATTTTTGATGATGTTGCTCGGAACATTTTTACCCTCGGAGCGGTTGTAATACAAAATGTTATTACTGTATTTCTTTTGGTGGCAAAATTACACAACCTCAGTATTTGCATGTTCGGGCCAATAATTTTGATACAGTCTGTGCACGTTGACAGGACAACGAGAAGGATTGTCGGGAAGAGAAAATGCTCTGACTCTCTTTACACTTTTATGTTTTAAATAAATAAGCACAAATTCATATAAATTAATTGAAAGAAAGAGGAAATCAAGCCAAACATAAAAAATAATACACTAGAATAAACGTAGTACAGTGAGCCACCTTTGGAGTGGCATGACCCGGATTCAAACTAGCAACCCATTTCGTCTCCAGATCTCTGACATAGCTGTTCGGCTTGTTTTCTTCTTTTCTTTTATATGTTTTAACCCACGTTGATTTATTTTTGAAACGTTTAATATGTATTCAAGGTATTCTCGCCCATTTTCATTTGACCTGCCAAAAGTTTGTTGTCTTTGTGTTAAAGTTTTGTCCTCATTTTTGCCCGCAACGCACAAACATGCACATCGAAAAGCACAAACACGGAATACGATAAGGCATTTTGATCATCAGTAGCCTACCAAGAATTTTCGTTTCCCGCAACACGTTCAACTATTTTCGAATCTTTACCAATAATGTAAAACAATGGTCCGTTATTTCAAGAACGTAACAATACCACATTCTTTCAAAGCGTAGAACGTCTGCCAACAATAGCCGACAATGGGAACGATCTCTTCGCCGTAATGGGTATTAAGTCGGATAATGACCGAATGCCCGCGGTTTTCGGTCATTACCCTTTACTTAGGAGCACAACGCGTTGACTACTCATGCTACCCCCACCCAACTGAGCGTTTCGAACTGGAGCAGTAGCACAAAGTTAGCAGCCATACGAGTTGAAAAGTAACAATTAAAGACCAGTCCAGGCGCAACACTGAACTTGGCTTACAGTACCTTTACTGTTGAACTTGAAAATTGCAACGAGTACCACCACTGTTGAAGGAAGACCGACGTCTCAACCTCAACAACGGAAATGTGGCCCCAGTTGTCCAGAAGGAACTTTTGTTGTCAAAACAACGACGGTGAAGGAAAAGAACCAAATCCAACCATCTTCTAGACGTCCAGGGAAGGTAAACATAACTTGCTTATTCTTAATTTTAATCTAGTTAATTTTAGGAAAAAGACTTTAAAAATTTGACATAAATGCTGGGCTCTCACAGCTCGTCGCCATTGCTATGTTAAGACTTACATAACTAAGCTACGCCTAGTTAAATGAAGTGACCCGCACTAGGCTAATTAAATGGTTGGGGTGCCATTGCACAAAAGGTGCGCCCCGTATTTATTAACAATGGTCACATGACCTAAGCCATGTGACAGGTTAAAATACTGAAGACAGGTGACGTGAACATTACATTAGGTAATGTGGGTATCAAACACCACACCTAGAGTCCGCAGTGGCGCTGCTGCAGCGTGGAAATTTGAACGACCGGAGCGCGTCCATTACCGTTGCAGAAACGTATGGACGGTACATTGGTTAGTATGGGATGGTAGTACAATAACAACATTGTTCGATCTTGTGCTGTCTTTAATTGCACGGAAAGTCAGAATAAAACGGTGGAAATTACTTTTATGAGTAAATTAATTCTCCTGACTTCGTTTTTTTATTGATCTAGATTTATCCATTTAACGATGATTTAGTAAGTTACCAGACTTTAAATGAAGAAAATTAAACGCAGTATAAAAGAAGAAAAAAAAATCCTTTTTCAACTGGCCTGGTTCCCCCATCGTTTCTGCATGACTTTCTTTTCGCTTCTCACGTCCCAAAAAATAATTGATGAAATTAGGCCCAAAGGAACGAATTCTAGGGATGCCATAATCAAGGCTTTTTTTTACAACTCATTTTAATGTTTTTTTTTAAGCTTCAGTGGTAGGCCCTAATATAAACTCAATCAGGAAGGTAAGCATACTTTGAGAAGGGGGATGATGGGGGGCATACTTGCAGAAAAGGGGCAAATAAGCAAACATTTTTAGGATTTTTTTTTATCTTGAACGAAACACTAAATTGGTGTTTCATCCAAGGTTTAAATACTAATTAGGGATGAGTTCAAGGGCGTCGGCACATAGGGGCACATGTCCCCCCCCCCCGTGCCCCCTCTACCCAAAAAATGTACTTTATTTAAAACTCCATATTCCCTTTTTTCCTGCCCAAGAATTCTCATTGGGGAATCAGGGTGCGGGGGCACACAGAAAAAAAAAACCCCGGGGGCAACAAAACGGTCCTGGGGCAAAACACAAAAGTAGCTAGCAATTCCCACCCCCTTCCAAAAAAAGGGGGGAAAATATTTTTTTTTTGGTGGGGGGGGGGGAATTGCTTACTTTTGTACTTACAAAACAAAACGGCTCAGGGGTAAAGTAAAAAAGCAGCAAACAATTCCCACCCCATTCCCCCCCCCCAAAAAAAATTTTTTTTTGTTTTGTCCAAAATCTTGGGACAAAAAAACTACCCTGGTATATAACGAAAAGGCCCAGGGACAAAGTACAGAGTAGCAAGAAACTCCCCCCCCCCAAAAAAAGACTATTTTCGGGGGGGGAGGGGGTGCGCTGCTTGCTACTTTTGTACTTGCCCCTAGGCCGTTTTGTTACCCCAACGGCCATTTTTGTTACAATCCAAGATTTTGTTCAAGTTTCTGGCTAAAACAAAAAAAATAGTTGAGGGGGAGGGGGTGGAGGGGAATTGCTTAGACTGCTGAATTAGACTTCTGTTCGGTCTATTGTTTTTTTTTTCTTTCCGCTTTTTGTTATGCTTTGACTGGAATTTACTGAGCAATAAGCAACATGTTTTTTTAAATGTTCAATTTTATGTGATGTTTCGCCAAATAAATAAGTTGTATTTACGCAGATCGTTGTGTACATGAAATTAGTACGATTGTAAATTGCCAGCTAAAGTCATAAAGCTTTGTATGCTGTAGGTTAAGTAATAGTTATAGCCATACTTTTGCAACAATGGTCCGCTGATAAGTGGTTTTTGGCCCACTTTTTCTTTGACAGATTCCAAGGACTGAAAGATCGTCCGAGGCCGAAGGCCGAGGATGTTTCTTTCAGTCCGAGGAATCTGTCAAAGAAAAAGTGGGCCAAAAAACACTTATCAGCGGACCATTGTGGCAAAAGTAGGCTATAAGTTTCTTATGACCATACTTTTCGTTCAACATAAGCACTTTCAGATCAGCGCCAATTCTCCATTTCATGGCGGTTTTATAACAATGTGTCGTCTCAAGAGATGCATGTTGGCGCTGCGTGCATGTTCATTGTTGTCTGCTAGTTCATTGTTGTGAATTCCAAACTGCGTTTATCACAATGGTAGCCAAGTTTTGCCCAATAGATTTGGGTGTTTCGAATCTTTTCTCTGACGAGGACGATGAATTGCTTAGCCGGGTAAGCTTGTGTGACGAATAGGCTAATGAAGTCCAGCCTCAAGTAAGTAACAGATTTATATGCAAGTGACTTCTGATGAACTTCAGCTTCAAAATTCAAGGCAATGCGTTAATTTGAGACGTTCAATATCTTGGGAGTTAAATGTTTATAGGGCGTGGGTAAATGAACGTAACCGCCGTTCTGGTCCTGATGGAGATCAAGTCCAGAGGACATTACGTTGACTGACCGACTCTTTTAATTTAAAATAAGCACGTGCTGTAAAATAAAAGTATTCCTTTTTTTTTTTTTTAGTCAATCCTGTTAGTAAAACGCTGTTGTATGTGTTTCAGGTAAAGCATTTAAAAACGTTTTTTAGGTGTGCCAAAAAGTGTTTATTTTAAAACACTTGTTTGAACCGGGTTTATAAATTTAAAAGTGGGCAGGATAAGTGGGCCGGCCCACTTATCCTGCCCACTTATCCGGCCCACTTTTGAAGAATGCGTTAGCAACATAGAAAGCATTGTTGCAACTGGGCTGATACGGGATTTAGCAGCCGACTTTACAACAATGAAAACGGCAAAAGTATGGTCATAACTGGACAAATCGAATTTGTACTGTATTCCTTCACTCGCCGATCGTCGCTTTGCCACGGTGTGATCACGTGACCCTTCAAAGTCACACGGCGGCGAGCGAGAAATAACACAGGCTGCCAGGCCCCTGGGCAAAACTTGAAATAAAAAATGGCGGTATCGTTGCCATGGTAACCATTGTAATACCGACAATACCTGCAGAAATTGACGAAATCCTCGTGCGTAGGCAACATCCGAAGTTGAAGAACTTAATTCTGTGTTCGATTCAAACTGTATATAGTTCGTTACAATAAATGTAAACCACGGAAGAAGCTTCTGCCTGAACGACCGATGAGCAACGCTTCTCGGACGTTCTCGGAACACAAAAACCATGCGTTATACTTAGCTTCGCTCGCAGCGACAACCCGTTTTAAAATTGAATGTTGGATTTAAAAAATAAAGCCTGATCAGCCAGTTCTAATCTTTCTTAAAATTATTTTAGTGTCTTAATCTGTATTCTGATACATTTTAAGCGATTAATTTTGTATTCTTATTGATCAATTTGTTCTGAGACGCTAACTAGTTTAGATCCCCCATGATGCTTTGCGCTTCCGTTACTTCAGGACAGCTCCCTCTGGCGGTAAATCGCTGAAAGCAGTTATTTCTTTGGTCCAAAAGTTTACCGTTGTCAGAGAAAGAGTGGCATTACCTATACATTCTTCTACCCTGGACGCAATGGAGAGACATCATTATATTGTGCTGTTGATGAAGCCAGCAGCGACTCATAGCAACTTGACGTTGCTGTGGTAACGTGATTAATTTTCTGTTTTTAGGCCAAATTTTTTTGACTCAGTTTTAATTTCGCAGGTAGGCCTAATGGAGAATTTGGTTCGACGGTACGCCTATTCATTCATGCAACAATGCGACGAGACTATTTTAAACAAAGCTTAAATTCTTTTGTTTACGACTGAGTGTTATCCTTTGGATTTCAATTCGACTATCAAATGTTATTATTTCATTTATTCACGTCGAGGAAACCTCTTAGCTATTAGGAAGTAACGATGTTTTAATTTTCCGTGTTTTTAAATTAACTTTTGAGACTGGATCTAAGGGTGTAAACCGTAGTCGTTTCTATCTGGTACCGTTCTGAAGTTGAAAAAAGCGACGGTCGGACGGATGGACATACGAACAACAAAGTTGTTGCAATAGTCTTCTCACCCGGTACGGCTGTAAAAGTATATATAAGCGCATGGTGCAAGAAAAATTCAATAATAATATCATGTTTCAATATTGAGACAGTTTCATAATTATCAAGGTAATAACTAAAAAATGGTTAGGCACTGGCAACTGATCATATCACGAAAAATTAGCAAATGAAAAAATAGAAATGCTAACAAAATCAGAAACTATATCAACAATATGAGAGACGTATCAAAATCAAAATACCTCAAAATATCAGGAATAATATCGGAATCAATATACCTCAAAAAAGCAGAAACCATATCACAAACAATATCCAATTAAAAAGCTGTTTAGATGTGAGGAAATAAAACTAATCTTTCAGTTGTTGCACTAAAAAGAAAGTTGTTACATTTTTTCTGATGGTAGTTATTTTTTGAAGTCGAAGTAATCGTAAAGGGATTTCATTGAAAGTGCTGGGAATATTGTCGCTATTGGTTCTTTTACCGTAATTGCACCTGAAATCCACCCAAAACTAAAACTGGTAGAAAAACCCGCCAAGTTTCCAAAAATAGTCGGCCTTTGAAGGTAGTGATATCATTCCACCAGGAAAAGGCCGCCAAGGTTAATCCTATTAGCCAAGTTAATCGCACATACTAATAGTTCGAAAGTTAAATGAAAACTAGAGGATTGCTACTAGCGGTAGCAATCTTCAAGTTTTCATTTAACGTCCAAAGTATTATTTGGTGCGATTAACTTGGATAATAGGATTAACCTTGGCGGCCTTTCCTTGGTGGAATGATATCACTACCTTCAAAGGCCGACCGTTTTTGAAAACTTGGCGGGTTTTTCTACTAGTTTTGGTTTTGGGTGGATATCACAACTTTCATAGGACTGTGAACGTACATAAGGTTACACCGTCTGTTTAGGATGCTTCAATCTCATTTTTGCACACACTGACTAACAATCGCTGATTTCGTTCGCTTCGCTCACTCAATCAGCGCATCTCCTTCAGTTGTTTTGTTTACCCCTGCAACTTCTCCTTAATTTTTCAAGATTTCGTTCACATTTAGTCATGCTGAAACCCCCGAAGGTCTCTTTTACTAACACAGCAGAACGCGAAGCATTTTGTTTTTTGGGTTATTAACAAAAAAAAAACCCTTAGCTCGTGTATGCTCGTATTGTTGCGTAACCATCATCTAACGTGCATCCCTTTATTCTTACGCAATCCACGGCAACGTTAATGTTTCTTTTTGTCCTTCGTTACAGTTCAGTTTTTAGTTCGTCCAGGCTTTTACAATAAATCTAAGGACCAGTCTTGATTGTTCAAGCCATTGTTGCTTAAAATCTTTGGTTGCAACTTGGAAAAGAAACGAAATTTAAATTCTCCGGTGGCAAATTTCAAAACCCTCCCACGCATTTGTCCTGACCCCTAAAACACCCAAACCAACAAAAGGATCATCCTCAGATCACCATGCATCCGTGTGCAAAAATTCAGGTACGTAGGTCTTCGCAATTTTGCGCTAGCCATGAGCAAAAAGTCTACGGGATTTAACATGGGAAAAATCTTATTAGCTAGCTAGCTAGCTAGACAGTAACATAAAAACAACGTTATTGACGCATCTTTTTCTCTATGATTGGTGGACACTCATCCTTTAAATTTTAGTTTTTCTTAATCTCTGACCCTTCCCTTTACATTTTCCACAATTTGAAACATTTCTGTCGCATTGGGATTTATCCTCAACATGCCAAAATATGCTTTCAGTTGCTTACAGTTAACAGACACATGTCTGCTAGTGAGCCGCCTTTTTATCATTAACAATCAATTTTTAACAATCGGATGTCTACAATGGGATAATCTACTGTTACTTGGCGGCGACACACTAGCGTGTGTCTAGATAGGGCACCTCATATCGGTAAGTTGATTTTCGCTGGTAAGCATTTTTGGTATTCGGGCTGATTTTATATTCATCATTGAATTAAGTTTTTTAGAAACATTACAAAATCTCTCAGCCGTCGTATTTTAAGAATTTCAGTTTTCATATTGACCTCCTTAGTTTTTTATAATTACGACTTTTTTATAATTCTATTTTGTAATTTTTGCAGTCTGCTTAGGTGGCTTACGGCGTCAAAGTCAATTTCAATGCCATATCTAATTTTACTCTATCCAAGCGTAGTTTATCAGTTTTTTATATATTTTTTCTGCTTAAGAGATACCTTATATTGTGAAGACTTGTGTAAGTTTCCTTATATACCAACAAAAAATGCAACAGTTTTGAGGATCAACTATTCATGTACATGATAAACATGCAACCGCGTTATCAGTCAACGAAAAATGGTTTCGTAGTTGAGAATAAAAATGAAACGATCCTGGGAAAAAAAAACAATAGTCTAGGATTCAGTACAAAAGGGAAAATGGAAGGATAGGATACTGGGAGAGAAGGGGGGATGAAAAAAGCAAGCGAGTCATTGGGAAGGAGGGACGGAGTGGGATGGAAGGGAGAGGAGGGATGATCAACATTGTATAAGTCCAACTGCCCTTCACCCACCTTGGGGAAACTGACCAGAATAATCATTCTCCAGAATATCAACATGTAATGGCGGCGACTGTAAAACTGTAACGGCGGGGATAACAGTTAGGAGGTAAGCCCTACCTCTGAGGATAAGTTGAGGGGTAAATGAATTTGGTGATATCAGTTCCGAGGTAAGTTGGGAGGGAAGACGATTTACCCCTCAGTTCTAGGGCAAACATTACCTCGGAGGTAACTAACCCGAGAGGTAAATAATTGGTGATAACAGTTAAGAGGTAACCCATTTCGAAGGATAAACGGGTGTAAAGTTACCTCCAAGCTCCGGGGTAAATGAGCCGCACTTACCCCGACCAAGGCCGTGGGGTAACTTGAGAGATAGGGGGCAAAAAGCTACTCCGTATGACAGGAATGCACTGCAGGACAGTGAAGGCAGGCGGTGCCTTGCGTCCGTGCTGATTCCACGGAAACAAGCGATCAGAACTCCTCGCATAGCTGTCTATCATTCCTCTGTTGGCTCACCATATACAAAACATTGGTAATATTAGTAAAGGATGTTTCACCTCGACCTCCCATGTTAAAGCCGACATTTCGATGCTAATAATTCTCAGCTGTCTTTCAATATTTTCCACTCAAAAGTATGTAAGCTTTGTTGGACTTGGTGAACATGTGTCTGAACTTTATTAATTCCAATCTGCTACATCGGAGATTTGGACTTATGCTGGGATATGATTTTATTTTTGCCGCCTTGTTCTTGCACAAGTTTCTACTAGATTCTCTACAGATGAAACTATTTGTCCTATAAAACTGGTACTTAACTCATTTTGCAGGTATTGCTCTGTAAATGTGCCCTTTCCATAAGTCCTTTTTAAATTGGTCAAGTGGTTCAGGGGGTAGAGAGCTCTAAAAGGCTAGACTGATTGTTTTACATTGTTTTAAATATTGTTTTTATGCCACAATGCCAATCAGCAAACGCCAGATGCACGACGTAGAATGAAGATTAAAGAGCGTGTTTCCATATTGGCTTGCGCAAACCGTAATTGATAAAGCTACAAAACATTAAAACAAGCTAATCTAAGCTAAGCTAATCTAAAGTAGCGCGAATTAGAAACAAAAACAAACTCGTTTGATGCTTAAGGTAAGGTTTTACTCACCCGAAGTCAAAACAGCAAAGGATCACAAATAAACTTTCCTGTAAGGGTTCATTTACTGCAGCGTTGCTGAATTGTTTAGTCCACGTGAAACCTTACTTTTGTATCGAACCATTATACATGTAAATAAAATTAAAATCAGACCCCATATATCAAGAGTTTTAATGCCCAAACGAACAAAGAATAATGTAAGGCTGCACATTCGACTGCCTTCTTAGTCAAATTTTATCAGTGTTCTTCAGTCACGTCGTTTACGTTCATCACCCTGCTGATGATACATATATATAATTTTTCAAGATTTTCCGGCGATGTTGTTTAGCCAAGCAGAATGCATCAATCATTAGCAGATCTATCGTGTGCAAAAGTAAAAATGGAAAAAAACATTTGAATACAGGAATAAGGTTTCACGTGAACTAAACAGTACAGCCACGCTGCGGTATGTGAAACCTTACAGGAATCTTTATTTGTGTTCCTTCGATGTTTTGACTTCGGATCAGTTAAACCTTACCTTAAGCATCAAACGAGTTCATTTTTTGTTTTCTAATACTACAAAACTATGCTGTAAACAATGAGAAAACGTAATTGACGGTCAGTTATCTAAGGTCAAGGTATGAAGCCATCCAGCAGAATAAGTACGATGAAGTAGTACATTGAAGAAGTCGTTTAACTAAACATCTATGCATTCCATAAGAATGCTCTCCAATCTAGCTCCCTGTTTCTGCATAAATTCTGTTACCCACCCATCTGTCGTCTTTTTTCATTGGAGGAGGACGGGATAGTAAAATATAAGCGAGAAATTGCGTTTTTCGTTACTACAGGGTGGTCAATAAAAAAACGAAACAGGAACTTGTGTCTTGTTTTATAAAAAAAAAAACAAAGGTAGTGATAGGTACTACCTTTTCTGGATTTTGGGTCCTAAGAGGTTGGTCGTGTTTATTGCTGACAGAAAAGCAGTTTGACAAAAGATATCGCAAATGAGAGTTTCGCCTATGCGTTTGTTCACACACCTCCAATAGCTAAGTAGAGCAGTTCGATGTTTATTTACATCAATATTGCTGTCAGGAAAAACGTTCAACTCCTTTTCAGTGCAGTCTAAATTATGACCACAAGGGCTTCAAAAAAAAGGAAGGGGGGGGGGTCGGGGAATCACCATCGGAAAAAAGGCAAATAGCGCTAAAAAGGGCTAATGGCAATAAAAAAAGGCCGAAGAGTACAATGTTCAATAAAGGCAGGCACTATTTTTCCATCCCCTACAGAAAGCGTTCTAAAGAAATAGGTTTGTAAAAATAACTATTAATGACCGGTCCATATACTGCAATCCTGCAATTGCCTTAGTTTTCATGGATTTGCCTTTGTTTTGAAAGTCTTTATTTTGAAAGCCATTTTAATTTTTTCTACCGAAAGCGCAACCAAATTAAAAAGGTTTTGCTTTCAATTATGACCTATAGGCTTTCATCAATTCAAGGAAGGTCGTTTAGTCTGTGGTTGTGAGGTTTTTCCTTGCTTCTTTGGTACAGTTAACTGTGGGGAGCATTCTGATGAACCGTTTATTCTGACAGATGCTCAGCTGGTTAAATGCATTTCTTGCTCAGGTGCTTCTCCTTTATTCCTGTTGACCAATCAGAGCCATGCTTTATTCAAAAGTGTATGAAAACACGTCACCGTCAGATGTATAACCAATCACGGCTTGACATTCTCTACCCCTTGGCTTACCTCCTAACTGATATCTCCGAATCAGTTGAGGTGTAAGTTGGGAGGTAAGTTGAGGGTTAACTACCTCCTACGTAGCTACCCCTCAACGTACCTCTTGACTGATATCACCGAACTTTTCCCCTTTTCCATTTTCCCCGGAGTTATGGGGTAGCTACCCCGGGAGGTAAACTACCTCGGAGGTAGATTACCTCCCCGGCGTTATCCAAGAAAAACCCATGATTTTATGAACATTAACGCCGGGGATAACAGTTAAGAGGTAAGCGCTACCTCTGAGGGTAAGTTGAGGGGTAAATGAATTTGGTGATATCAGTTCGGAGGTAAGTTGGGAGGAAAGAAGATTTACCCCTCAGTTCCAATACAATTTCTTTGCAACGTTGTTTAAATTTATCGTGATGCACTAGTGTGTGTCTAGGCACGTACGTCAGTATCCACGTTCTCATTGTCCGAACTTTGGCCGTCCAATGAGAGACGATGCCGACAATACTAACAATGGTTATAACAATATTTTCGTACTTACGCACCCTCCTACGCCATTCCCGTTACGCCCCCAAGCGCCAAACCATAAAAGGTACGCAGTTCGTATTGTACTGCACCCATTCACCCAATTTCATAACTGGAAGCCTTCCCGTTATTTTGGTATCGATGAATAATCACATGGAAATTGACATGGGGATGAGCGGACTAGCTAGTAGCTAGCTAGGAACTAGTAACACATTTACAACGTTATTGAGGGTCAGATTTTGCATTGAAAGCAGCTTAGCTGGCATTCCTACACGAGTTAATTTTTGGCAGGTGGGTCATTGCTCTCGATTTCAACACAATTTAAGCTTTTAAACCGCATTATTATTTTTCCCCAAGTACCTGAAATATGCCCAACTTCAAGATATAAGACACTGACGCTATGGCGCTGCGCTAAAATGATTTACAACCTCGACAATTGAACTGATGTGATGTTTGTTGTAATGATTGTTGCCTAACTTGGCGCGACACACTAGCGTGTGTCTAGATAAGCTTTGTTGGACTTGGTGAACATGTGTCCGAACTTTATTAATTGCAATTTGCCACATCGGAGATTTGGACTTACGCTGGGATCGTAATTTTTATTTTTGGCTTCTTGTTCTTGGCACGACATGTTTCTACTAGATTCTGTACAGATGAAACTATTCGTCCTATAAAACTGGTTCTTAGCTCATTTTGCAGGTATTGCTCTGTAAATGTGCGCTTTCCATGAGTCCTTTTTTAATTGGTCAAATGATTCAGGGGTTAGGGAGCTCTAAATGGTTAGACTGATTGTTTACATTGTTTTAAGTATTGCTATTATGCCACAATGCCAATCAGCAAACGCCAGCAGCAAGACATAGAATGAAGATTAAAGAACGTGTTTCCGTATTGGCTCGCGCAAACCGTAATTGTTAGCGATACAAAACATTAAAACAAGCTAATATAAACTGCATGGGCTAAAGTAGCACGAATTAGAAAACAAAAACGAACTCGTTTGATGCTTAAGGTAAGGTTTAACTGACCCGAAGTCAAAACAGCCAAGGAACACAAACTTTTATGTAAGGGTTCAGATACTGCAGTGTGCCGTATTGTTTAGTCCACGTGAAACCTTACTGCTGTATCCAACCATTATACATGTAAATATAATTAAAGCCAGAGCCCAAATTTCAAAACTTTTAATGCCCAAACGAACAAAGATAATGTAAGGCTGCACATTCGGCTGCTATCTTGGTCAAATTTTGTCAGCGTTCTTCAGTCACGTCGTTTACGTTCATCACCCTACTGATGATACATATATCATTTTTCAAGATTTGCAAGCACTAATTTTCCAGATTGTAATTTCATTATTTCGTTCCAGGATATTTTCAGGTTTTCAATGGCTCGCACGAAACCTGAATTACCTGTACAGTTGTGCTAAGCGCACTAACACAATTAATTTTAAATATTTTCCGGCGATTTTGTTTAGTCAAGTAGAATGCACCAAACGGTAAAAACGGTAAAAACGGTAAAAACATTTCAATACAGCAATAAGGTTTGCGCTGACTAAACAGCACAGCAACGCTGCGGTATCTGCAGCCTTACATGAATTTTTATTTGTGTTCCTTTGATGATTTGACTTCGGATCAGTTAAACCTTACCTTAAGCATCAAACGAGTTCGTTTTTGTTTTCTAATACTACAAAACTATGCTATAAACAATGAGAAAATGTAATTAACGGTCAGTTAGCTAAGGTTAAGGTACGAGGCCATCCTGCAGGATAAGTACGAAAATGATGGAGTAATACACTGAAGTAGTCGTTTAACTACATATGTATGCATTCCATAAGAATGCTCTCCAATCTAGCTCCCTGTTTCTGCATAATTTCTGTTACCCACCCATATGTCGTCTTTTTTCATTGGGGGAGGACGGGTTGGTAAAATATAACTGAGAAATTGCGTGTTTGGTTAATACAGGGTGGTCAATAAAAAAAAAAGAAACAGGAACTTGTGTCTTGTTTTGTAAAAAAAACAAAGGCAATGATAGATACTACCTTTCTGGATCAGACATTTTGGGTCCGAAAAGATAGTTCGTGTTTATTGCTGACAGAAAAGCAGTTTGACAAAAGATATCTCAAATGAGAGGTTCGCCTACGTATGCGTTTGTTCACACACCTCCAATAGCTCTAAGCATTCGATGTTTATTTACATCAATATTGCTGTCAGGAAAAACGTTTAACTCCTTTTCAGTGCAGTCTGAATTATGACCACAAGGGCGTTCAAAAAAAAAAGAGGGGGGAGGGGGTTGGTCGAGGGAATCACCATTGGGACAAAGTCAAATAGCACTAAAAGGGCTAATGGCAGTAAAAAAGGGCAAATGGTACTCAAAAAGGGCAAGTAGCTCTAAAAAAAAGGGCAAATGGCGCTAAAAAAGGCCAAAGAGTAAAATGTTCAATAGAAGATGTAAATAAAGGCAGGCACTGTTTTTCCGTCCCCTACGAAAAGCGGTCTAAAGCAATAGGTCTGTTTATTTTGAAAGCCTTTTTAATTTTTTCTACCGAAAGGGCAACCAAATAAAAAAGGTTTTGCTTTCAATTATGGACACAATGGCTTTCATCAATTTAAGGAAGGTCGTTTTGTCGGTGGTTGTGTGGTTTTTCTTGCTTCTTTGGTCCAGTGGGAGTATTCTGATGAACAGTTTATTTTGACAGATGCTCAGTTTGGTTAAATGCATTTCTTGTTCATGTCCTTCTCCTTTATCCGTGTTGACCAATCAGAGCCATGCTTTAGTCAAAAGTGTATGAAAACACGTCACCGTCAGATGTATAACCAATCACGGCTTGACATTCGCTACCCCTTGGCTTACCTCCTAACTGATATCTCCGAATCAGTTGAGGGGTAAGTTGGGAGGTAAGTTGAGGGTTAACTACCTCCGAGGTAGCTAACCCTCAACTTACCTCTTGACTAATATCACCGAACTTTTCCCCTTTTCCGTTTGCCCCGGAGTTGTGGGGTAGCTACCCCGGGAGGTAAACTACCTCGGAGGTAGATTTACCCTGTGACTGTTATCCCCGGCGTAAGTAGTTTATTACGACGGCTCGAAGTTCGTGGTGAACTTGTGTGTGCCGTTATACGTCATGTACAAGAGAAAGGCACATCATAACAAATAATACAGAGGTAATATTGAACACATTATTTGTTGACAAGTACTATTTTGAACATAAATCCATAGTAGGCATCAGAAACAAAAATAAACACAAAATAACAGTTTAAGAACAAACAAACAAAATAATAATCATTAAATACACATTCCACATTTATATATATATGTGTGTGTGTATGTATACACTATATACACTATATTAAAAAAAAATCAGACCGAAGGTTTATCTGGGCATTGCTAAATCGATTTCTTGATTAAGCAAGAAGTAGTCGAATAGTTTATTTTTAATCTCATGTATCCCATCAATTTGGAGCAGTTCAATAGGGATTTCATTAAATATAGTAGGATTTTTTTATTTGTTTGTTCGTTTGCCATATTGATTCTTGGCAAAAGGCACTTCATATCGATATGTGGTTTTCCTGAAATAATTATTCTTTATAGTTGCGCTTAATTTGTGGTCACAGTTAAAATAGCCTTTTTTTTCAGAATTGCAACGAAATCTCTAAGTTGTTTAATTTTGAGAATTTTTATTTTCCTGTATGTTATATATTTGTTATATTTGTTTAGATTTTAAATTTCCATATTCGTTAAAAACAATTTATGATTTGGTTTTGCAGTTTTTGCAATCTATTTATGTGGCAGTTAACAGCAAATCCATATATTTCAATACCATATCTAATCAAGCTTTTAACCCAAAAATAATAGATCATTTTTTTGCTTTTTATGTTAAGAAGGTGTCTGATGTGATAGAGACTAGGCATAAGTTTTCGTAAATTTTGTGCAATTTTATCGATCTGCCTTTTGTAGGTCCATTGTGAGTCGATCTGGAATCCTAATAGGTTGCTTCACTTACGTTTTTAATTTTAAAGCAGGTAGTATCAACAGTTTCTTGTCGTACAGAATTTAGAGTGAAGGAAAATGTTTTTAACAGAAAACTTCGGAGTGTGAGGGGATTTGATAGTAATACAGACTGTTTTTTCTTCGCTGATGAAGACTTCATTTGCAATAAACCAGGAGTTTATTAAGTCAAAGTTGTTGTTCACATCTAGCAGTCAATTTATTTATGCATGCACATCATCCGAAAAAAAGCCCAGAATTGTAAAAAACCCGTTTTTTTTTTTTAAACCTAACCCGGGTGGGTTTTTCCGGAACTTTTCGGGTTTTTTCGGGCTTTGCTGTAAACATTTACTTTCTTGAAGTTTGCTGAATTTTGTAAAAAAATGTTTTATACACTTGGCTCTGTTTCAACTCTGCTTTATGAGCAGCAAGTTGACCTTAGCCCTTTCGGAATTCGGTTTAGTGAATTAGCAGTTCACTAGGAAATATGATTATTAAGCATCCCTTCATTCCTTTCACTCCGCTCATCTAAGCTAAGTGGCATCTCCCATTAAACTAAGTAGCTGGGTCAGTCGAAGACTAACTGTTGAAAAATTTGATCTCCGTAACACCTTTTTTTTTTCAATTACTCCTAAAAATTGACAAACCCACTTATTGGGTTTAATACCGGGTATTTTCACGTCGTTTTTTTGTGACTTTCCCAGCCCAATGGGCTGGGAAAATCACAACAACCCTGCAAAAACCTGACATAACATCAGATCGGTGGGTTTTGGTGGGCATCGCAAGCTGCTGACAGGCTTTGAAAATGCTGTCAGTTTCGGAAATCTGAGATGGCCTTGTATTCAGGAGATTTTTGGCCCAACTTAATACTTATTTTTTTCAAAATGTGTGAATTTGAAGATTGGTTGAGAACTAACATGAAACCTTCTGCTTAATATTGTAGCTACCCGTATGCCACCCAACAGATTCCCTCAAAAAAAAAAAAAAAGCACAAAGGCCAAAAGTGCGAGGTCAATTGTGTTCAATTGTACGCGATGTATTCTGGATCTGTAGGCCACTAACTAGCCGTGTTGAAAATCACCTCGCGCTCATCCGGTTTGTGCACGACGCCTGCTACACGAAGCGTCTCTTCAATGTCGTAAGATGCCGCTGTCTGTGCCTCCACTGATTTCTATACGCGGAATCTGGATTTGTTGCAAACGTTGGTGGGGGTGAACGGGCTGTGTGCCTAGGCGGTGTTGTAGTGATAGCTGTAATGAGAGCACATCCGGACTTCCGTGTCGGCTCAGTGGCCCTCCCTGGTTAGTGGGAGGCCGTTGGGTGTTTGAGGAAGAGGGAAGGGCGTGAAAAGAGAGCAAACGCTATAAGACCAGAAATGAGGAGCAAAATTCCAAAAAATGCAACAAATATGGCGTCTATAGCAGTTTAAAAAATCGTGGTTGAAAATGAGTTTGCGGTGGGGGAGGACGGCCTCCTAAAAGTAGTTGACCTTTTTTTATCGGACCCACTTTTAGTTATGATTTTTCTCCCCCCCCCCCCCTCCCTCCTGCTTCTCCCAACAGAATTCTCTGGTGCGTCACTGATAGACACCACAGCTCGCGATAAAGCGGCTTTTTTTTTAGTAGGCTAGTACACGACCTAACATTTAAAATATATACCCAAAGCCAAAGAAAATTAATTTCTAGTTTAGCGGTCGCGCCTCTGTGTCTTATGTCGCCACATGCGCAATTAAAAAAAAATAAATAAAAATATCAATTAATGTTCTCCCGCAGTTTTATGGTCGTTTAACAAAGCAAAGTGCCCATCAAGCCCTGATGAGAAACTAGCATGCATTATAAAAGGGTAAAAATGTTTACAAAAAGTAAGGCTACTGTATTTGTCTCACCTTGTATTTACAAATATATGCATATGACTTCCCATTCACACATTTCTTGTCAGTAAATTTACATACGAAACAAAAATATTAATCTCCCGAGACGATAATTTGAGTTAACATGATTTAATAAAAAAAAAATTTAAATTAAAAAATAAACTGCCGTCCGTGTTGACTTTAAAGAAAAAATTATTTATTTTGGTTTACCCACACAGACCAGAGATAGCTGGTCAGACAACTTTAAAGTTTATGTCAGGCATTTCCAGGACAAAAAATAAAAAGTAGAAAAAATAAAATAAAAAGTAACTTAAGCAGATAGTAGAAAGAATCAGAGAAACACAGGCTACCCAAACCTACGTCAGCTTACAGGACAGGTGGTAGGTCTACTTAGCAAAACCGCAATTTACCAATCCAGTTTATAACAATATACTTAACTTGATTTATTTGTGATAAATTGGATAACCTAGGAATGTAATTCAATTTTTTGGTACGTAGTTTGTTACACTGTGGACCAAATTTGTTGCGACATACAACTTCACTAAATTTAACTCTTGTTATATGCTATTAGCAGTACTATTTCGCAGCTTACCTGACAGCCGGATTATTCATATTTCGTCTTTTGGTGAACTTGTTTTTTCCCCTCATATATTGTAAGGCTAGTGGTTGCCTTTACTGTGTCATCACACTAATTTTTCTACTTGATTTTGCATTCAAGTTCGTACTTGAGTTGTGACAAACATGTGAAAATGCATTATTGTTGAGCATAGCATAAAACCCATTATTGAGACAGCCGTGATTTTTGAGTATACTTTCTTTTGTTCGCCGATATTGGTAAAGGTTTTCTAGTTTGACCTCAACCTCCCATGTTAAAGCCGAAATTTTGGTGCTTAATTTATCTGCTGTCTTTCAATATTTTCCATTCAAATTTACTGTAGAAGCTTTGCTGGACTTGCTGAACATGTGTCCGAACCTTTATTAATTTTCAATTTGTCACATCGGCGATCAGGACTTGAGCTGGAATTGTGATTTTCATTTTTGGCTTCTGCTTGGCACGACACGTTTCTACTACGATCTCTGCAAATCAAACTATTTGACTTATAAAACTGGTTCTTAGCTCATTTTACGGGTATTGATCTGTAGATGTGCTCTACATTGTTGATTGTTTTGTATTGTTTTAAACATGGTTATTATGCAACAGCGCCAACCAGCAAACGCCAGCTGCAAGATGTAGACTGAAGATTAAAGGCTTTGTTTCTTTTATTAATAAGACCCTTTTAGATAGAAATCCCCCCCCCCCCCCCGTTAAATCCTTCCTTGGTAAATGCATGCAACCGATGCAAGATACATTAACTTAGAACACTCTGCGAGGAAAAACAGTGCATACTACGTCTTACTAACTTATACGCACTCGACAGTAATCAAATAGGTTAATTCTGTGTAAGTGACAAGTCCGGGTATAAGAAACAGATATGTCAACATAATCCACCCCTTAACACCCTGACTTCAAAATTACAAGTCCTAAATTCGACTAAATGGAAATTGTAAAGTATCGGTCAGTTAAACCACGACGTTCAGTAACAATGCGGTAAACCAACCGAAGTTGATCGAGTGGCGAAGCCACGAACTCAACATGGTTTAACAAGCTTATAAGCCAGTCAATTGTTGCGGCTTGCTTGTTTCCTTATTTTTTACCAGTTGAAGTATTGTTGCTCGATTGCGAATTGCTTCTTAGGCGAACCAGGGAAACGACACCCTGCCCCAACGGTCCGTGGCTTAACGTACACCAAATCCTCGATCTGCAGTCAGTTTACCAAAATTAAGCAACTCTTCCATTGTTGTAGGCATGCATTAATTTCTACAACCCTTAGGGCCTCGGGCAGATGACCAGGAGTGGTTAACGCTCGTTAAACCCTTTAACCCTTTTTTTTAATTTCTACAACCAAGTGTTGAAACGTTGATGGTTCTACACGAATTTCCATTGTTTAAATTCTGGTAAATTTACAGAAATGCATGAATTTAGGTAAATACACGGAAATTCGCACATTTATTTTTGGTATACGCAGGGCTCAGATTGCATTGAACACCTAAGCATGGGAAAAACCGACTGTTGGTTAAACGTACCTGAAAAAAACCCCTTTCAGGCTTTGCACACTCGGTCATTTTGCCTTAAATCCGCCACTGGTATTCATTTTACAGTATCACAAAAACCAGGCAGAATGCTTCCTTGTTACCGTTTTGTTTGATGATTCAGTTATTTCTGTATGTCCTGCTTCCCCATGGATGGCTTCCTGCACCACCCAACTTCTTTCGCCAATATCTCCATTGTTTTGCATGCGATTTTTGTTATGCTTTCTGTGTTGTACTAGTACCGGGGCCCCACAATTTTCTGATTTACTTTATGCCCATATCTTGCTTACGTTAGGAGATAGAAATTGGATTACCTTGAATACGACCTCCAAGATTCTTTTGTACAACATCATCAGATTCGCCATAGGTGACTTCTTAAACAAGCATGCTATTTATTACCAAGTCTTAAGCATGTTTCACCTGGTATGGAAATTCTGAGAAACACGGTATATATATTTCGCATCGTGGGAGCGAAGCGTGGACGGGGAAAGGCAGTTATTGTGAAAACCAGCCAACCAACCGCAGTAAATGCAATAGGATGAGCAGTTCATTATTTCTACCGCAACAGTGAAAGGGGGAAAAGTTCATTCTTTGCACGGTAGCAATTAAAAAGAAAGAGCGTGTTCATTTTTTTTGTACGGTAATAGAGAAAAACAGTGATCAGCCGATGTCGACTACTAGTAATAAGCATACAGCATGGCGTCTACTAAACTGGTGTATGTTAAGCTGGGAACAGCTAGTTTTAATAATTATGTTTTGGCTTTTTTCAATTTTAATTAATAAATAAGTGTGACTAGCAAATCTACAGATTTTGATACAATGCTAAATGCGGAATAAAATCCATGCTCATAAAGTATTTTTTTCCGAAAAGCCTAAAATATATATTTTTTTAGAAAAGTAATCTTATGCGTAATTTAAATGAATCAAAATGTGTGTGTAAAAATTTATATTTTGAGTATAATATAACCCTCGGATAGCGCTTTAGACATGCATCTTGCATTTTTAAAGCACTGTCCGAGGGTATGCTATATCAAAATAAAAAATGTCAGCACATAAAACAAATTTTAAATTATGCAAATTGTTTCTAAAAAAAAACCACTTTAGGCATTTCTAAAAAAAAAATCCCATGTTAATGTACGCATGCAATTTCTCTAGGCGTAATGAATTTTTGATAAGCAGTTCAAATCTGCCAAAAAACGGTCTTTGCATCAGTCCATTGTGCCAAGGTGACTGCCTCAGCGTACCGTCGGTTGCCCTTCGTAAGTCGCTGTTTCGTTCCGGAAACAAAGACATTAAGCTGTGGGCCTTCAAGGTTTTTGTCCGCCGTCTTCTCGTCTTATCGAGTATGAGACCCAGTCTGCTCCCCTTCCCTATTCAAGGACATTGATATGATTGAGCGCATTCAGCGGCATTTTACCAAAAGCCTCAGAGGCCTTGAGAAGATGTCATATGCCAAAAGATTATTCATTCTTGGCCTCGAATCTGTGGAACTTCGCAGGTTGAAGTTCGATTTTATTCTAATAGGATCCTTAATGACCATGTGGGCATTGATCTGTCATTCTTCGATGCCAGTCCGGCTCTTTTCACTCTAGGTCACTCTCTTACGCTTGTTTGACCGGCTATTTTTACTGAGTCAAGACAAACCTTTTTGCTATTAGAGTCATTCGGCTGTGGAACGCCTTACCTGATGCACTTGTTACTAGCAAGAATATGACCACCTTTCGACAAAACCTTGTCTCTGTTCCACTCGCCAACTTTCTAAAAAAGCCTGAACATATGCCCAACCATCTACATGAAAGTTTCTTCCTCCCATCTGCTCTCTTCTTCAACCTTTGTTTCATCTTTAATTTTGAGGATGGCTATTAGTGGGTACTGACCCCTTCCTTCTCCTGACCACTTTATTTTTAGTCAAATACTTTACTATTGTTACTAATAATAATAATAATAATAATAATAAAAATAATAATATATATTCCAAAAATAAAAAATTAAATATAAACATAAAAGAAGTGAAATATACCAAAAGAAAAGAATGGATTACAAATGACCTAACAACTAGAATAAATAATAAGAATAAATTATGGGAGAAAATAAAAAAACAAAAAAATACCAGACAATGAACTAATAAGTAGATATAAAAATGAAAAAAAAAACGAATAAATAAAAAAATAAAAGAAATTAAAGAAAATTTCTTTCAGAAAAAAAATTTCCCTTTATATAATAATAAGAAAACTATATGAGACACAATACATGATATTTGCAATAAAAGGAAAACTAAAGAAACCGATTATGAAATTGTTAAAAATTTTAAGGAAAATACAGTAGAAGAAATAGTAAATAACTTTACTATAAAGTTTAATAAACAGGTACACGAAATTAAACAAACCAATAAAAAAGAACATGAATTATACAAAAACGGTAAGTTCTGTAAACATCTTAAAAAAGAAAAAGATAAAAATAGGAAGGAAACTAAGAAATCAATATACATGGATAATCCAAATGAAAATGAAATAAAAAATATAATAATGGAACTAAAAATTGCTAAAGCAACAGGAAACAAACTGAACATTTGAAGGAGTCAAAGAATAATACAGCAATAGCAATTTGTAAACTGATAAAACGCTATGATTAAAAAAGAAACTTGGCCTGAAATGTTGAAAATACAAATTATAAGACCAATATACAAAAAAGGAGAAAAAAAGCATCTAAACAACTATAGACCTATAGCTTTACTGTCAATAATAGATAAAGTGATTGAAAGATGTGTACAAATAAAATAAATTTTCTGGATGTAAACAAAACGTTATCGCCGCTACAATATGGATACACACAAAGTAGAAATACAACTGAATTATTATCAAAAGTTAATGAATTAATTACAAGAGGTTTAAATGAATGTAAATATGTGGGAATAATACTGGTGGACTTACAGAAACCATTTGATACCTTTGATCAAAAAATATTATTACAAAAAATGTTACAACTTGGGATTAAGAGGGAAAATATACAACTTACTAAAAAATTATCTAAATAATAGGAAGACAATAGTACAGCTAAAAGATACATATAGCAACACAAAAATGGTTAATGATGGAATACCACAGGGCTCAGTACTAGGACCACTTTTATACTTAATTTATACAAATGATATCAGTAGAAATGTAAAAAAAAAAAACATTTTTCTTTTTGCAGATGATACTGTTCTAATTTCAATAAATAATAAATACGATGAAATGATAAAAAATCTACAATAAGACTTTAACATACTAAATGCCTACTTTATAGAAAATGAACTTTACATTAGTAAGGAAAAAACTATTCAAATGGACATATCAGTGCCAAAAATGAAAAAAAACAAAAGAAACATGGATAATAAAACATTATGGAAATTGTAAAAATTTAAACTTAAGACTAATAGAAAGTAAATGTAGTGAAGAATGCAGGAAACTGGAAAAAAAGAAAACAGCTAAGTTTTTAGGCTTAACAATAGATCAATTTTGGAATTTTAAAGAACACATAATTCGAATTATAAAAAAATTAAGACAATTGATACCAAAATTATATAAATTAAAAAATATTTTAAATACAAAACAAAAAAAATGATATATGAAGCGTGGATAAAGAGTATACTAAGCTATGGAATTAAAATGTATGGTAATACATCAGAATACATTATAGAAAGATTACAGAAGGTACAAAATAAATTAATTACAGTAATGTTTGGAAAAAAGATGAAGATAAAAAAACTATTGAACTATACAAAGAGTGTGAAATAATAAAAGTAAAGGAACTTTACAAATATATGATAATAACAAAAAAATATTATAGTAATACTTCAAAGTAACCACAAAAAATGTAGATAAAATAAGAGTAGGAAAAAGAAGATATGAGATGCCAAGTTGGAATAATTCATATGGAAAAAGAGGAAAAACGTATTATATACCACAATTCTTTAATGAAATGCGAGAAAATATGCTAACACATGTAAATATGAAAGAAGTACAGGTAAATAAAAAAAAAATACCTAATGATAAATCAGTAAGATACATATTATATATAAGTCCAGTGAGAAGAGCCGATAATTTATGAATACATAAAAGTAATATATATTTTGTGTTGTATTTAGTGTAAGTGTTATTTATTGTTATTATTAATCATGAATTGTAAAAGAAAAAGATGATGTAATATCTCATACAAGCTTTCTATAAGCTTCGAGAATTGCTTGGAATAAAAGAACTATTATTATTATTATTACAAATAAATAAGATGTTAGATACGCACGTTTATTTGACTCAAGAGAGTTTCACTGTAAACTTGCTGTCAGTATATAATGTCTGCCAGCAAACAACATAACAGCATCACCAAAATTTGTGAGTCTGGAAAGTTTAACACAATCCAAATCATTAACATAAATTTAAACATTAAACATTTTTTTGACTAGCGGAAAACTGTGATGCAAATGTCACCACTTGCAGTACAACATGTGTTGGACTTCTTTTGTGGCGGACCCTGGAAGCATAGTCTATAACAGTCAACAATAATTGTTGAATACCATCAAAAAAATCTCCAATATAGAAGCTGGGGCCACAGTGTTGACGATTGGCCATTAAATGTTGTGTAATTCTTAATGAACGCTATGCAATACGGCGGCTGTCAAGCTGACAGTTTCACATCATCTCTGTAGTTTTATGAACTTTTGTTGTTAGTGTTCATGTTAGCTTCTCTTCATATCATGTTTGAATTGTATGTATGTGCGGTTTGTCTTACAGGTGACCTAGGCCTGCAAAATTCAGGAGGCCAAAGAATAAATTCTGTGTGCTAGTGGGATTACGTTCGTTAGGTAACATCTTCTGGTACCCGCGTACATTACCCTTATTTATGTAAGCTGCATCGAGGAAGGACATTATTGTATAAGAGTCAACAAGAAAGAAATATTACTTCAGTGTTGTACTATTGCAATAAACCATCTAGAAGAAATGTAGTTCTTATCAGAACCATCTTTAAAGTCAATGAAATCTAGTTATTAACAAACGTAATTATTAAGCATCACTTTGGCAAGGTGGCATGAACTACTAGTTTTATTAGTTTTCCAGTTAGTAAAAACAAATTATTAATTTAGTTTTTCCGGCCGTTATGGCGTCTGGCCAAACATTGGAGGAGAGAGACACCCCCCCCCCCACTGCTATAAAATCGTTGCCTTCTTTCTGTTAGAGGAGGCACTTACTGAGTTGCCAGCAGGTATGAAGACTTTGCTGAGTACTTGACCGTTTTTTCTCTGGGTGGAGTGGCTTTATTCCATTGTGCTTGGGAATTGGGTATACGAGTACTGAGCTGGTTTTGCGGTCCTATTGGTTGACTTGATGGACCTGAAATCAAGGTTGCAGTGAAGAAAAGAAAGTTGTTGTAATATAGGGCATGGCCATGTGTGTTAAGAGTGCATGGAGGGAAGGAAACCAAGCACCTAAACCTAGAGAGTTAGTTGCTTCTACTTGGTGCTAGTATGATGTGCTGTTGTGGGCAGACTGGCAGTTTAGCTTACCTTGCGTTGCCGTCGTGTTGCTCATGGCACCCAATCTTGTTGCACAGACACCCTCGCGGGACTGCTAATGCATGTTTGTCGCACATTTGTCTAGCTAAGTTTATGTTTAGTTAAGGTTTCGTACTATGTCAAGTGTATTCTTAGTCCAGGGACCTGAGAGTGTTTATTTAATTCGGCTAGCGTTTGCAGGTGGTTTTGTAAAGGGCTTCATGAATTCCAGTAAATGTTGGTACTCGCCTTTTGTGTATTTCTTGTTAGTTTGAAACCTGCTAAAAGATTCTGGGCATATGAATAGATTGGTACTGATTTCCGAAGTACCAGACTCCCTGGAAGTGACCGGAGCATTCGAATGGGTAGCCATCGTGATATCTATGCCTGCAGTTGTCTTTTCAAGTGTTGGACTGTAGAAGTATCAACGAAGGACTTTATCCTCATGATGCGTCAAAGAGTAGTGGATGTTGATTGGATTTTATGTTATCTGAGTGACTGGATGTTCATCATTGTTTTGGGTGTTAGGAGTGCAGTCAGGTTGGTTGGAATGCAAAGGCAGAGTGTGCTGTTTGTCCTGTACTGATCTCCGTTTGGTTAATGTACGTCAGAGTACGGTTAAGAGTTGGATTAACTACTATGAGACAAAATTTGCGGCCAAGTAATCACAGAAGAAAAGAGCCACTGAAGTAGGATGTGTTGGAATGAGAATTCTGTTGTGTCACTGCATGGGGACGGCCTGTTGCCGCAGACTCTGTGGGCGTAATCAGTTTAAGTTAGAAAGGGAAAAAATTCTAATTACAAAAACATCGGACAAGTCCTTCTCAATAGGCTTTTGGGATCAGAAGTGAAGCTCCGGGTTCAGAGCTCCTTCTTTTATTTGGATGCATTGACAAGGTAATAGTTACAGCTTCTTTCCTGGTAATGCAGGTCTAGAAAGATCCATATCATGGAGTTTTCTATTACCCATGTACAGTGAAAATCGACTTCCTTCCTGGTCCAGTTTGTTTGACAGTTACGGTATGATGTCATAGATTTCTTGGAAACATGTAGGTAAAATCTAGACATCAACAACTCTCACCTCGACTCCAAATCTATCTGGAAAAGAAAACATTTAGTTTGTTACTGAGGGAACATACCAGATTGCGGTTGGGTGAACTGGCTGGCAATGTTCATTTGGGTCGGAACATACTCAACGACAACATTTCCACTTTTAGTTTTCTATCGGGCGTGGTGGTATAAGATGTCGATATGTTTGGTGCTGGACTTTTCCAACAACTCACAGCATGTGCACTAGCACTTTTTGAAACAGTGTATAATGGAACGGGCTTTATGTCTTCATGTTTAATGAAACCGTTTCCTGGTGGAGTTCTTGAGTCGAAAGTATCTCTTGAACAACTTGAGAAATGACCTTGTACTCATTCTCCATTGATAAAAACAAGATAGACTTCCAAAGAAAAAGCCAAAGCAAAGGAACACCACCAAAAGTCACAACAAATCACATCGACGGTCAGGATTACTGGCTTGGCTCGTGTTGGCTTAAACTTTATATCGTGAGTCATCGGGATTAATTACCAGCTAGAAGCTTTTGTCCCCTTGAGTTACCTAAGGATCCTCTTCCATGCTTGCCGATCATCCAATGTGTGTTTGACTAATGTGTTGTGTAAACGAGTTCACGGTTAAAGAAATATCTGGTCTAGTCCCATTGGCTATGCAGAATAGACTGCCGACTAACTCCCACAATGGTATCTTGGCCATTTTCTCTTGAATGGTAGCTTGGGCTGACGTTAATAAATACATGCAAACCTATTTACGTTGCCTTTAGGACTTAAATGTTAGGCTGCCAGTATGGGTGTCGAACCAACGACCATTAAAATCAAAGATCGGAGTCCTACCGCTCAGCAATACTGAAATGACCCGCTCAGGCAGTCTGACATTTAAGTCCAAAAGGCAACGTAAATAGGTATGCTTTTGCATTTATTAATCACTTTTCGAATCCATTTGGCTTTCCATCACGTTTATTGATTTGACGTCCTAAGTTCAATTGGGTTCAAGACAGGAGACCAGTCATTCGTATTAAACGTTTCAAAACTTTGTCTGTATATTGTGTCTGGTTGAGTGCTACAGCTCCTGTTTGAGCCCTGCTGAATGTTACTTCTAGTAAGAAATTCACCAATCCTAATGACCGGACTTCTACGCTTGAAGTAGTTTTCTTGAAAGTTCACACATCTTGAGAGACGAAGAGAGAGCAGTAGTGTCATCAACATCCACAAAGACTCTACATACTTCTACACTCTTCACCCTTAGTAATGAAATAAACACTGGACTTGCACTGATGCATGCTATTCTTCCAAAGCTCTTGCACAAAACAGGCATACCACTGGCGCCCGGATTGTCTCAGGCGATAAAGACTACGTGTTATCTTGCTAACCTTCCTTCCTGTCTTGTTACTCGAAACCTTCAGCGTGACACATAAACTGGTGAGAATGTTTCAAAATATTCTAGACCCACTTTTTGGGCAAACCCCTTAACCACCAGTCGCGTATTGTTCCACTTCACTAGATGCAGTCCTCTTAAATCATGAGCACCCACTTGCTATCTATCATGTGTGCGCCAGGCGGTAAGTTAAGTAGATCCCAAGTATGGTTGGCCATCAAAATCCCCAAACTCAGTGGATTGGTTTACACAGATTGGTATCCAGTCCCGATAACGCTTGTTGACTATTATCGGTTTATCGGGCTTAGCAGGGAGTACTAATTCCTGACTAGGTGCAGAAGTATTGGTATGGTATTTTCAACATTTTGGCCATCTTGGCTGCTTGCATCTTTATCCCCACCCGGCGGAACCTGTATGAAAACTTCTGGAAGATGATGCTTTGTTACTTCGACGGGCTCCTCGTCAGTCTAGGTGATGATGCTACAATATTATTCTTCTATCATCAATATCTTTAGAGGCTCATGGACCTATGTCATCTATTCCAACTTGTGCTTTTGGTTCCAGGGCACTAACGATTGGTCCTAGTAGTTGAAATATTGCTCAGAGTTGGACACGGCAACTGGCTTGTACCTAATACGTCTTCTGGAACGTCAAATTTCTTCTTATAATAATCTTCCTATGCTGTATATTATAAGAAGATTATAATACACCTCAGGATTGCTCATCGTATCCAACCATTATGCAAGTTAACCCTCTAAGAATTAAATTCGTCTGTGTTTGTGGCGCTTTCAATAAGAAACAACGACAACCTATTGTTTTGAAATATTTGACTATGGGTTTAAAACCTTTCGCGTTCCACAGTTGTCTTGGCGTTTTCGTTTAGTACGAATATTGATGAAATGATTATGAATGCTTGTAATCCGTATTCACTATTTCACCCCAGATATGTAGAGGAAACGTTGCTTCGGGCAAGTGCTGCGAATTAACGATAAATTCATGCGTTTCACTGTCCCGTTCAAACCAGGAGAGCACACTAAGAGAACTGGTGTTTAATGCTATTGGATGTCATGAACTCATGCAGTTGGGCAATTTCGTACTCTGGGCCGGGATTACTTTGTATTAACTTTATTTTCTAACCTGTTTGCAATAGGTACATCTTGCAATCTTGCATCTATGAAATGTTTAAAGAATTCATCTTTCGACTTTAAGGAAGTGATACATAACGAGAGTAATCTTCGATATATGTGGTAAAGTATTTCTTCCCTGCTATGGTTGCTATCAGGAACGGGCCAACATTATAATACTAATAATAATAATTTGATGCAATTAGAGTTGAAAGAGTTCAGGGAAAGACAGTAGTAGGTCATTAACACCCAGCTAAATTGAGGTAGGGGAAAAAAAAGATAAAATTATGATAAAAGGTAAAGCCAGCCAGAGGGACTGTAAGTCAGCAGTTGTCAAAGATTCACTATTATAGTTAAAAGAAATAATAACAGTAACAATAAGATAAAAGATATAATCCAACCAGAACAAGCATGTACTCTTGTCGACAACATACCATCCATACACATACAGAATAATACAATAAAAACAAACTATGGTAAAAGGGCAAATTGGCGAACAGTAGCTGAATACTATTTGATAACAACTTTGATAGGTCAGTTTGGTTTAAATACCTGCTAAAAGTGGTCAGTGAAGGTGCAAAAACCGACAGTAGAGGGTTGCTGGTTCCAAACATTTACAACGCGATTGCAGAAAAATTGTTTACGGCATGCAAGCTTTGTCATGGGTACCAATCATTTCAGTGGATGACATCTAGTCCTACTCGGACATAAACAGTTCAAACGTTCCTTGTAGAATTTGTTGTAAAATCCAGGAAGCAGTTTGGTAAAACGTCGCTGGACTAACTCAATTAGTTCAATGTCTTTATGTAAATAGGAGACCATAATGGCGAGGCATATTCCAAAATAGGCCTAATGTAGATCCTAAAAGCTCTAATAAATAATGTTACATCCTTTGACCGGAAGCAACGTCTGACCGTAATTTCACGACTTAAGGCTTGGCCCCATTGATTGCGTTGCATCTCCGACTCCGTCACGGCTCCGTTTGTTACTGCGGATCAAAACGCAAAACACTGCCCTACTGATTCCGTCCACGCTCAAGGTCGACAAAGCACGACCGCCGCTCAGCCAGAAAATGAGCGAGTGTCCAAAAGCAAGTTTAACGTGCTGCTTGTTGTAAATGTGCAAAATGACGATTGTTCAGTCATTGTGCTTTTTTTTTTAATAATGGCGTGCTAAACTTGACTAGTAGCATCGTACAAGGAACAATAGCATCGTACAAGGAACAATACCAACGAACTTCGCTAGTCGAACCGAACACTACATGGCGACGCCATGTTGCAGCGAGCGCATACGACAGATGCATCCGTTTGGATTTTTCAAACGTACTGGATACGCAACGCGAGCCCTCTTCCCCGCAGGCTATGGTTACCATGACAACGACGCAGCCATGACGGAGTCGGAGAGAAAACGCAGTCGGTGGGGCATCACCTTAAGAGTTTTTTTTTTTAATTATATAGCTTATAAGATCCTTAAGATCCAGTAACGTATCTACACTGGTGGGCAAGGTGGGTTTATCACATCATCAGAGTGGTGACGAGCCAGCCGCCGGTAGAGCCATGGGGGTTGCCATCACGGCCCAGATTGGAGCGTAGGGGGGCATCCCAACCCACCACTGGATCCGCTACTATAAATAATTTTATAGGCCTACTGCTAGTAATTTTTAGGACTTTAATGTTTCTTTCATTTTTCGGACAGTATTCTGAAAGTAATTCAAATTTTCATTTTTAATATCTGAATAAACAATTCCCAGTTTTTCGTTGCACGAGTTTGATTGACTGTTTCAAATGATTACGTTTAGCGTTGGCATGGAGACAGCAGCTACAGCTATTTCCTTTGGCCTGATTGCTCCTTCTGAACTGAAACCCCCAGTGCACGCTTATGTACACTCTTCTTTAAAGTAGATAGTGCTACATGCATGAAGCGTTTGTGTCATAACAACGTATTTCCTTTTAATACATTTTAACTTTTTTTTTTTTAATTTCTTTGAGCCTTAAGTCAACTGAAGCAATTTGTTTGTGTGGCTGAACCGGAACAATTTTTAACATTACCAACCTCGTTTTTGAAAGAAAAAATATGTGGTAAAGGGAGGGGCAAACCCGGAGATTTGAACCGAGAAACCTCCGATCATCGTAGGGGCCGAAGATTTCCAGAATTTTCCAGAATAAGTTCCCATAGCTGCTGTAGGAGCATGGTAGCCTCTCACGCTACCCTGGTCGGCAGTCCTGAAGGGAGACTTTGCCAAGATCCCCTTTCCAGGGGTTCGACCAGATCTGCAAACCTCTAGTAACCAGACTGAGCTCTCTCACCGCTCAGCCACGATGACCAATTAATTTAAACTAGGTAACGTATTTAAGACGGAATTGCTTGTGAGTTAAAATTTGCAGGCACTTGCCGTTACTAGTTAATTTATCAACTGTTAGACAAGCCTTGCTATTCGTCAAACTTGACTTTGACTTTGTTGAAGTTCGGCTTAATGTTTCAGGTTGTTGTTTATTTATTTCAGTTTGTATTGAAATATTAAATCAGGCACTTTCAGATAAAACACTATCCACCCAAAACCAAAACTGGTAGAAAAACCCGCCAAGTTTCCAAGAACGATCGGCCTTTGAAGGTAGTGATATCATTCAAGCAGGGAAAGGCCGCCAAGGTCAATCCTATTAGCCAATTTAATCGCACCGACTAATAGTAAGAAAGTTTTAAATGAAAACGTGAAGATTGCTACTCCCTGTAGCAATCTTCAGGTTTTCATTTAACTTCCAAAGTATTATTGGGTGCGAACTTGGCTAATAGGATTGACCTTGGCAGTCTTTCCCTGGTTGAATGATATCATTGCCTTCAAAGGCCGATCGTTTTTGGAATCTTAGCAGGTTTTTCTACAAGTTTTGGTTTTGGGTGGATATCACAACTTTCATAGGACTGTGAACGTACATAAGGTTACACTCTCTCACCGCTCAGCCACGATGACCAATTAATTTAAACTAGGTAACGTATTTAAGACGGAATTGCTTGTGAGTTAAAATTTGCACCCAAAACCTTTTTTATGTGTACCTTTTTTTTATAGAGGAATTTCATTTCTATAAATTGTCACATTTATAATCTTCAATCCGATTTTTGTACACACTAGCTAACAATCGCTGATTTCGTTCGCTTCGCTCACTCAATTAGTGCATCTTCCCCTAAATTTTTTCCCGATTTCGTTGACATTTAATCATGCAAAAACCCCCGATGGTCGCTATTACTAAAACAGCAGACGGCGAAGCGTTTTATTTTTGGGTTATTAACAAAAACCCCGTTAGCTCGTCGATGCTCGTATTGTTGCGTAACCATCATCTAACGTGCATCCCTTTATTCTTACGCAATCCACGGAAACGTTAATGTTTTCTAATTTTGTCCTTTGTTACAGTTCTGTTTTTTGTTCGTCCAGGCTTTTACAATTAATCTAAGGACCAGTGTTAATTGTTCAAGCCATTGTTGCTTGAAATCTTTGGTTGCAACTTGGAAAAGAAACGAAATTTAATTTCCCTGGTGGCGAATTTCAAAACCCTTTCACGCATTTGTCCTGACCCCTACAACCCCCAAACCAACAAAAGGACCATCCTCAGATCACCATGCATCCGTGTGCAAAAGTTCAGGTACGTAGGCCTTCTCACTTTTGCGCTAGGCATGAGCAAAAAGTCTATGGGATTTAACATGGGAAAAATCTTATTAGCTAGTCAGCTAGCTAGCTAGACAGTAACATAAAAACAACGTTATTGACGCATCTTTTTCTCTATGATTGGTGCATGAACACTCATCCTTTAAATTTTAGTTTTTCCCCTTCCCCTTGCATTTTCCACAATTTGAAACATTTCTGTCGCATTGGGATTTATCCTCAACATGCCAGGCCGTTCTTTTCGCGTTCGTGTCGGGGCGACTCTTTCCCGCCCGTTTGTCTTGGAGAATGGTGTGCCTCAAGGTGGTGTTCTTAGTGTCGTCTTGTTTGCTATAGGGATCAACCCCATTGCTCAGCAAGCTGCTGTTCCCCAGTCATTGTTTGTCGATGACTTCGGCCTGCGCTTTCGGGCAGCTCGCATGCAGACCTGCGAGCGGCAGCTACAGCTGGCAATTAACAAAGTCCAGACCTGGGCGGTAAGTAATGGTTTCCGGTTTTCTCCGGACAAGACTGTGTGCATCCACTTTTGCCGCCAACGAACACTGCACCCGGATCCTTGCCTGTACTTGGGGCAGGCACAAATTCCTGTTGTCCCACATGCACGTTTCCTGGGTCTGGTGTTCGATTCCAGGTTGTCTTGGCTTCCACACTTACGCCAGCTTAAAGACAAGGCTTTGCGGGCGCTTAACATCTTGCGGGTCCTGTCGGGCACTTCATGGGGTGCCGATCGCGCTGCCATGTTGCGCCTCTACCGAGCCCTTGTCCGCAGCAAACTTGATTATGCGTGTATGGTCTATGATTCGGCTAGTGACTCCACTCTCCATATGTTGGACACAGTGCATCACAGTGGCCTGCGTGTGGCGACTGGGGCTTTTCGAACTTCTCCAGTGGTCAGCCTCTATGCTGAGGCCTCGGAGCCACCTTTGGCCATTCGTCGGCGACAGCTTGCCATTCAGTATGCTGTGCGTTTGCGTGCTGTGCAATCCAGTCCTGCTTGGTCCATGGTTTTTGGGCCAGACTTGCGAGTCGGTAGACGCAGGGTGGGTAAGGGTGATTTCCGCGATAGGCTCCAGCAGTCCTGTCACGAGATAGCCTTTGAAATGCCCTGCGTCTTGGGGCTTGAGAGAATGCCAGTTGCCCCTTGGCTTGTCCCAGGTGGCAGTTTCATTTTTGCTCTGGCGTCCCTCCCGAAGGGTTCCACTCTACCAGCAAGGTACTTACAGGAGTTCCGGCGGCAGAGTTCTCAGTACGCCGGTTATCAGCGCCTGTTTACTGATGGGTCGAAGTCCGACGTTGGCGTGGCGTGTGCTTGTGTGTGTAAGGGTGTAACGGTTGCCCGTCGCATTCCATCAGGCTATTCTGTGTTCTCTGCAGAGCTTTTGGCTCTTGGTTTGGCGGTGGAATGGATCCTTGACCTTCAGGGCACGCATTTCATTGTCTTTAGTGATTCCATGAGTGCCCTGGAGTCCTTGGCGAATTACAATCCTCGGAACCCCTTGACACAACGTGTCCAAGCTTTGCTTTCCCGCTTGCCTGGCCAGCGGAAAACCGTGCTTTTCTGCTGGATCCCGGGCCATGTTGGGATAGCAGGGAATGAGCAAGCTGATTCTGCTGCGAAAGGGGCCCTTTCTGGCCTCTCGGTAGGGATCTCAGCCTTGTTCCTTCAGATGCCTTTCCAACTCTGCGTCTGAGGTTACACGCTTTTTGGCAAACCTTGTGGGACAGACAAGACGGTAATAAGTTACGGACCATTAAAGGCACTGTCGAGGAGTGGCACTCGGCGTGTCGCCGCAGTCGCCGTGAGGAGGTTGTGTTGGCCCGTTTGCGAATTGGTCACACCCGGCTTACTCACTGTTTCCTTTTGCGGGGGGGTTGACCCTCCTGAATGTTCTTGGTGTCGACGGCCACTTACGGTCCGGCACTTACTTGTTGATTGTCGCCATCTTGATGGTGATCGTCGTCGGTTCCATCTTCCGCATGACATTGCGCGTCAGTTGGGCGATAAGTCTGTCCTCCTGTCCGGTGTTTTTCAATTTTTGCAGGAGGTACAGATGTATGACAAGATTTAGATTAGGGGTTTGAATAACATCTCTGTAATGTGTGGTGCAGTGGCAACCCGGACCACTGCACTGTGACTGAGGTTGGCGCTAATGACCAAGTTGTCGACGCGCCATTAAGCCTCAATCCCCCCCCCCCTCAACATGCCAAATATGCTTTCAGTTGCTTATATGTCTGTTAGTGAGCCGCCTTTTTATCATTAACAATCAATATTTAGCAATCGGATGTCTACAATGGGATGATCTACTGTTACATGGCGGCGAAACACTAGCGTGTGTCCAGAAAAAAAGTCCACTTACGCATTGTGCTGAAAAAAAACAAAAACTTTAGTGCATGCCTGACGGTATATGAAAACTCGACAACAACAATCTTCAATATTATTTTGAAGTCATCCCCTGTTGCTTGGCGACAGCAAACAAATTTATGTGAAATATGATACTGTATGTAAAGTGCACTGCGTAACGTGACGGACTGACCGGAGCGAGGGATAATCGTATAATTGGAAGAACGTAAACAGTATAACAGTATAACGAAATATTGTCTAACACGAAATTCGTATAATGGAAAATCGTCTAATGTCTCGCGATTCTGCGCTCGCTGCGGCTATACATGTAACATCAGAAACCGCAGGTGCATTTCTGTATGTTAGACGTTTCTCTATTATACGATTATCCATTATACGAGGTTCCGTTTAGATGATTTTCCATTATACGATATTCCCGTTTAGATGATTTTCCAGATTTTTTTTATTTAGGCAGATATTACAAAATTATCCCATTAGATGATTTTCCAGTTAGACATTCGTCCGACGCCCTGGCCTGACCCATTATCTATTACTACGGCATCCTTTAAGTCCCATCCATTGCCTGGTTCAACCCTCACTTTAACTTATTTTACGTTTGTAAAGCAGCTCATATTTAGCTTAATTTTTGCAGAGTTGTTTCTTCCGCTACTGGATGATCTCTTGCCAGGTACGACGTCCACGTTAGTTGCCACGAATTAAGTCTATAGGTAGCGCAGTTGAACTACAGGAACTAGCTTTGTGACCGGTCCCTCTGCAGCGGTAAAAAATATATATATTCCTGAAGAAACTTGAATAATCCTCGTCGGTTTGGCTAAGTAGGCATGCAAATATGATTTTTTTTTCTTTACGAAGTGTTCGATTTTTACTCTCATTCATTATAAGCAAATGTTCTACATCTGAAGACTATTATTATTTGTTTAGTGGAGCTGTATCACTAGTTAGCTAGTCGTCAAATGACGTAGGCAGCCCAAAAATTATGACAGCTCGTAACCGTAGGGTACTCGCTGGGTGGTACCAACCGCCAGGTCGGACGAGCTCTAATGTAATGCTAGAATCACAGGTAATGTATATTTTGGCGGCAACTAGAAACCGGCTGAAGTTTGTTTCTATTGCCTAACCGAAAATATACGTTTCTTGTACCCACCCTACCCCCTGTTCAAGTCACCAACCGATGGATTGAGAGAAACAGAAGATGAAGCATGGTCGTGACTCGAAGCTTTTATGAGGAAGGGTACGCTGACGCATGCACACATGGGTTAACCTGGCAGTAGGCGCATTCGAGAACAAGAATGCTAAAATTACATTACAGGTAATGTATATTGTTGGTTAGACAATAGAAACTGTAATCAGCCTGTTGCACTCGGCATTTTAATGTTTTTTTTTTTTCTAAATTAATATTTATGCAAGTTCATTTTACGATAGTCTACCTTCACAGGAAATTTTCGACTTGTCTATTAAAATATAGGAAACTCCTAATTTTAATGCGTTTCAGGAACTTTTATTGTTTGTTTTCATTTTTATAAATATTTTGTTTTATTTATATTTTTATCTTGATTATAATGTTTGATGCTAAACTGAGTTTTTGCTGCCAAGTGCCAGCTTTATTCTTATTTTTTACTCTGGCGGCCATCACCCAAACGCTCTTGTTTGTGAGGTTACTGAATATTCTTCTCTCAGAGTGTTTGTAAACTGCGCTGTAATAAGCTTACTTGCTATTCTTGTTTTTGGTTCGCCTTGTTCGTTGATAAATATTTGTTTTTTATTTGTTAGCTATTATGCACGTTCAGCATTATCGGAAAACTACAAAGTTCCGACAGCTCGCCAATAACGGTTCTCCCATCCTATCTATATTTTATTGCAGACATCAGTGGTGGCTAGTCGAACGCTACGCCGGCGTTGCGCGGAGGTGGAGAAAGACGACGCATGCCGCCCACGTTGAAAGGCGACGCGCTGCGCAGTGACGGGGCGGGTTGGGTTCGGTTCTCTCACTCGCCCAACCGCCGCCCTCGGTCGTTCATTTGACAGCCGCCCTTTCATAAGCGCGTGAGAGACGCCCGTTCGAAGCGGATTGCGACTAACAAAAGTAAGTACATTTTTATAACTTGCAAATATTCTCAGTGATTGAGAGTTTCGATTTGTTGAGCAACGAAACGAAAAACCGGGCGATTTTGCCAGTAGGTTATTATAAAAAGACAATTTTTTTAAATTACAAAACACTGAATGAATAATTCAAAATTGTTGCGTCAGTGCTTTGTACAATATTAAGAAAAAGTTTGAAATATTCGTTGTTGTTTTCAATTCTTGCGTCTGATGTTATCAACACCTGTCTAAACCTAACGGCATCTTAAATAAATTGAATTTTTGGACGTTGCATTTTTACTCTTTGTCCTTTTATGGAATACAGTGGTGCCCAGAGGGGGATTGAGGGGGGGGGTGTCAATGAGGAGCAACTCCTCACTGGCATTTAAGGGGGGGGGTATATCGATGTATGTATTATCGATATTAAACACAACACAACATAACCCGTCAACTGTCAACACAACACACAAATACAGAAAAATGCAAGAAAAAAATATGTTTTAGTTTATAATTTTATCCACA
>JAHWFP010017777.1:7520-25061 GCA_023313725.1 Lithobius niger | reverse complement strand
TGGTTGGTGTCAGAGAGTTGGCCGGTTAGGATCCCCTGTTTATTCTTGAGGGAGGGGGGGGGATGGGAGCATAGTCCCATGCAGTAACTTCTTGCATTAGTTCTGCATAGGACACAGGGTATGTCCGGGGTGGGCACCGTGGAAAGCATGGTCATATCCCGGTGGAGAGGACGAGAAACTTTCGAGTTGTCAAATTGCCACAATGAGTATGATTGAAGGTTGTGGCAAGCGGCAGATGACTTTATGGCGTTCCATGTGTCGGAAATGTTGTCTTGCTTCTGTTGGAAGAGGGTGTTGGATGCTTGTCGGAGAGCTTGTAGATCTGAGCTGTCCAAATGTGAGTGAAAGTACTCCAAAGGCCTTGTTGGGAATGATGGTGGTTTTACCCTCGGGTCAGTTGGAGATGCCAGAATGGTGGGGTGAACAAAGTGGTTGGGAGGCTTGTAGGAGGACGGGACTTCTGGAGATCGTCGATGGGATGAAGAGACCAGGGTAGATGATTGTGGGCAGATTAAGCCCGGTGTGCGGAATGATTGTTGGGATTTTCTTAGCTTGGATAGCTCTCAGAAGAGCATTGTCAGTCAATTCTTTAAACTAAGCAGCGTTAGTGGTTCATAAATCATTCACTTCGGCTTTAGAGGTTTCTGATGGAGCTGTGCTGACGAAAGAAGACGTCCTGTAGGTGGAGAAGATAGGGTTTAACTCTCGTCTCATTTTTCTCGTATTGGCGTTGGGCGCGGGGGGTTAAGACAAAGTTCATGCTTCATGGTGAGAAAAATTCTATCATGGTTGACTTCTACAATTTCTTCATCGTCTAAACCATACAGAGAGGAGGAGTTGGTTTGTTGCAGAGGGGCGATATAAGCCTCATCGACAGGGTCTTCCTGAATTAGCGTTTCTTCTGAGGGGGGTGGAAGATGTTGAATCCAAGTGAAGCGGGGAAGATTCCCCGTCGGAGTTTTGGTGTTGTGGTGAGTGTGGAGTGGCTGGCACTTCATAATCCTGGGATATTGGTATGTCCTCAGCGGGAATTACTTCTTGGATTGGAGAAGAGGGGCTCTCTTCGAGGATCAGAGGCTCTTCTTCTGGTATAGGCGATGGTTGGGTTAGTTGTATATGAGGGGGAATCCATAGTGGATGAATCGATGGTGATTGCGCTGTTCGGTGTGTGCGTAGGATCAGAGGATTTTACCCAGGATTGTTGGGAGAGAGGGGTATTAGCCCCAGAACAGGATGACGTCATGCGGGGAGTGGGTGGAATGGCTGCCGTAGTTGAGGCAGGGGAAGCTGATGCAGAAGATGAACCCTAGCGAAGTTTGAGGATGGTTTCCTTGTGGCTGATGGCTTGTTTCTTCTTTGTGGCAATTAACAACTGTCTTGAGGCTATGGCACGCCATTCTTTGTGAGTGATGGTGACACAGACAGCACATGGGTTGTTGTAGTATTCACATACACGGTGAGACTGACATATACTGTCATGTGTGGATCAATGCGTTTTGGATTGAGCAGGCCAGCACAGTGGCAAGTTCCTGGATCGATTATTGAGGGTTGACGTCCGAAGTAGATGTCCACTTCATCTTCCAAGGGCTTGGGATTCTTTGTTCTGACCATCGTGACAGAATATTCAGAGGCGAAACCGGGATTACGGGATGCTAAATAAGCGGTCGAACAAAAAATGCAACAACAAGTGGTCACGTGGTTGAGACGTGGGGAAAAAGGCTGCAGGAAGCCGGTTGTGAAGAGCGGAAGTGAAGAAACGAAGGACTCGTGGCGCCACTAGGAGATGGTGGTGAAGTTGGGCATTGCCAAGGGAAGCCTAGACGATGGGATGGAAACGCTGGAGTGGTGCGGCAGGTACGGTCGAAAGGTGGGGCCGGAGTCGTGAGTGGTGAATCAACGTTTTTTTTTTAGATTGTAATCTGCCTTTGTGTTCATGTGCTTGTTTTCCTTTCATCTTCAGTGGTTGAAAGAACCGGGGTGGAAGGCGGCCTTAGGGCGGGGAAGGACCCGGCTGAGATGGCAGGAACGTGCCGGGGCGTGTGAAAGGCAACAAGGAACTGGGAGCGAGGCCGTTCTATAGAAGGGTGTCGCAGGAGTTGAAATGATGACCAATGGTAAAATCGAAGGGAGATTAATGAAAGGGGTGTGTAAAACTGCCATGGAGCTGGAGTGGTGGGACGAAGCCACAGGAAGGCCGAAAGGATGGAGTCTTCTCGGTGACGATTTTCCTGGGGCGAAGGGCAATCCGAAGGCCGAAGGAGAAGAACGGACGAATGGCCAGGGAAAACCGTCAAGTTGCTTGAAGAGGAGCCGTAAAAGCCTCGTGGGCTGTAATCTGATGAAAGGCAGGTGGACCCGTATCCGCAGAAGGGTTCCGGTGATGAGGAACAAGGGATGTATGGTTTGATTGGGCCCGTTAGGGGGCGGTTGCGTTGGTGGAAAGCGGAGCGATCTTGGGAGCGGTCTTCAGATCCGATGAATGGTCGTCAGAGGATACAAAGAGCGACCGAAAGGCACCGGCTGTTAGGCGAGAGGTGGACCGGACCCGGGAAGCTCGGGAAGTGAGCCACGTTGTTTTCAGTTCCAACAGAGTTTGGCCAACAGGACGACGAGCGACCGAAAGGCAAAAGTGAGATACCAACTGCTAAATCGGACGGTGGATCGGGCCCAAGAGAGCACGGGAAGGGAGCCACGTTGTTTTCTGTTCCAACGAAGGTTTGTCACAGGGATGAAAGGCAGCTGTAAGGCCCCGGTGAGTTACCGATTGTTGAATCGGAAGGATCGGCCTAGGAAAGCATGGGAAGGGAGCCATGTTGATTTGCTTCCAACGAAGGGCAGGCATCGAGAATGAAGGGTGGCCGTAAGGCAATGTGTCCTTTGGCAGTGCAGTGGAAGGTGGAGCCGATCCGGAAGGAAGTTGTGTTGAATGTTGATTCGACGAAGGGAAATCCCCAAAGGGAGAACAACCGAAAGGCATGGGTGAGACCTCGAATGCCAAGTTGGAAGGTGGAACAGACCACGGGGAGTACGGGAACGGAGCCACATTGACTTCAGTTCCAACGAAGGGTAGGCCACGGAACGAAGGAGATCGGGAAGCAAGGTTAGCATTGGCTGTCCAACGGAAGGTGGAATGGGCCGAAAGTGTGCGTGAGGGGAGTGGCGGCCGTGGTCCATGACAAAAAAGTGAAATATACGGCATTTGATGGTTAAAAGGTTTCCCTTGGCAGAGGGTTTCGTTAGGACCACTAGATTGATTTCAGAAGTGGTGCCACGAAATTTGTCCCTTAGGGCCCGAAATGGCAGCCATCTTTAAAAACAGCCGCTGTAATCTCCCCAAAAAATGAAAACCGTGCAAACACCGTTAGTGATGCACAAAAACGGTTGGGATTAAAGTTGTTTGCATTGTTTGCATTGTCATTCCCATACATTTTTGTCATTTCTCTTATGGTTTTCGAGAAAAATAGATTTTCGTCCATTTTTAATTAGACGTGTCACACGTCGAATTAATGTGGTTGTGGCCAAAAAACGGGTAGGCGCGATTTCTGTCAGCGACATCTCATCAAAAACCAGACACATTTGTTCAATTCTGATCCGACGAAATTCAAGTATGTGGGTGGGACAGTTGCAGTGTAAAATATCAAAACACTAAGGAACACTAAGGATTTCACATATTTTGTAATTAGAAAAAACAAAGTGGTACTCTCCAACGAGGTCTGTCAACGCGAAACCGTCGTCCATAGTAGACACAGTGTAGTGACGTCAGTGTTACACGTGTGATTTTCGAAAATGTTAGCATAAAATGGCAGTGGCGATGTTGAAAAATGGCAGCGAAATATGGGTCGTGGGTCTGTTAGAGGCTAGACTTTCTGAGAAAAACTTCGGGATCGTTCGGGTTTGGAGACGAAACTGCGTTGTACTTATGGCATGCGTCCGGGAGAAATAAACTGCACCAACTACAGGAGAATAATCTACATATACTTCGTTTTGTGGGAGTACAGTAGAGAAGGTGAAAGAAGTACTTCTAGCAAAGGTATGTCGTATGGATGAACAATTTTTGGTATTAAAAAAACACGATTTGAAAAGCGCAACTCTAGAATGAATAAGTCGGTGAACAGTAGTAGCAGCGTTAGTTTAGCCTTAAATGTCGCTGAATTGCATGTAAGACTGGCGTGCGTGGAGGGGGGGGGGGGGTATTTTTTGTATTTTTTTTTAAACTTGATTGTTCAACTATAAAACTGGATTTGCAGTAAAAACCCAGCATATAACAAAACCTAAGCAGCAAAGCTTAAACAAAAGCTAGCTGCATGAAATTGTGGTGCGACATTTTTGTGTGGTATTTTATCCTCGGCTAACATAAAAAAAGAGTAAATAAATTTAAAGTAATCAGCCTTACGTATCATCAGTGCAGTACGATCCCCATCTCCCCCCACCCTTCTTAATTTAATGCTGGATTTACTGCAAAGTAAGGTGTTCGCTGATTTAAAAAGTGTTAAAGCCTGATGAAAAAGAATGAAGAGGACGGGAAGCTGTACAGCAACGAAACTTTCAGGGTTTTTTTTTTAACAGAAATAATAGCGTCAGATGAGAAATCATTATCTGGCCGTTTCTAACATGATCGCGTGATCGCTCATTTGCCGTATCGCAGTAGCAAAAGTTAGGAGACGGGTTTTTTTTTTTTAATGTGATGTGCAATACGTATGTATACGTTTCAGTGCATCACGCATTCAGAATGTATAGTAGTATTCTGAATTTTTCCTGCCTTTCCCACTGCACACGTCAATAGCATAGCAATTTTCTATCCTCCTTCAGCATTTCTGTACCAAACAACACGTTGAATTACTGATGCAGTGTTGGTGCGTCCTTGTTTCGGCTAACTTTCAACTGCTGGTGCGTTGTTTCTTATTCAGGTGGGTGGCTCCAGTTAGATTCATACGACAGGTGGGACTGTCTTCTTTGCAACAAGGGTAGTTGAAAGGGTCTACGACGGTTAGGAACCGAGATACGCCCGTTTTACTAGGGGATGGTATCACAGTCACCATTGGATTTTTCGCTCATTTTCAACTTTCAACTGCTATTGTGACGTGTCTAATTTAGGTAGATGACTCCAATTAGATTCATTCCAAAGGTGGGACTGTCGTCTTTGCACAAAGTTAGTTGAATGGGTCTATGACAGTTAGGAACCGAGGTACACCTGTTTTACTAGAGGATGGTATCACAGTCACGGTTGGATTTTTCGCTCATTTTCAACTTTCAACTGCTATTGTGACGTGTCTAATTTAGGTAGTCGACTCCAATTAGATTCATTCGAAAGGTGGGACTGTCGTCTTTGCACAAGATTAGTTGAATGGGTCTATGACTGTTAGGAACCGAGGTACACCCGTTTTACTAGGGGATGGTATCACAGCTACCGTTGGATTTTTCGCTCGTTTTTAACTTTCATCTTCTATTATGTCTTGTCTAATTTAGGTAGACGACTCCAATTAGATTCATTCGAAAGGTACGAATGTATTCTTTGCAACAAGGGTCGTTGAAAGGGTCTACCTAAATTAGAAACGTCTCAGCACCAGTTGAAAGTTTTAAATAAGCAAAAAGTCCAACGGTGATTGTTATACCAGCCCCTACCAAAACGGTCGTTCCTAATAGTCGTAGACCCTTTCAATTACCCTTGTTGTAAAGGAGACATGCCCACCTTTCGAATGAATCTAATTAGAATAATCTACCCAAGTTAGACACGTCACAATAGAAGTTGAAAGTTGAAGATGAGCAAAAAATCCAATGGTAGCTGTGATGCCATCCCCTAGTATAGCTCGGTTCCTAACAGTCGTAGACCCTTTCAACTACCCTTGTTGCAAAGAAGACATTCCCACCTTTCTAATGAATCTAATTAGAATAATATACCCAAGTTAGACACGTCACAATATAAGTTGAAAGTTGAAAATGAGCAAAAAGTCTAACGATAACTGTAATACCATCCCATAGAAAACGGGCGTAGCTCGGTACCTAACAGTCGTAGACCCTTTCCACTACCCTTGTTGCAAAGAAGACAGTCCCACCTTTCGAGTGGATCTAATTAGAGCCATCCAACTGAATTAGAAACGACGCAGCAGCAGTTGAAAGTTAACCGAAATTTGGCAGCAAATGGTATAAAATCCATTTTTCTCGAAAACCATAAGGGATATAAAAAAATATATCGGAATGACATTGTAAATTATATAATTGCAAACAACTTTTATCTCAACCGTTTTTATGTATCTAACGGTTCTTGCACAGTTTTCATTTTTTAGGGATATTACGGCAGCCATTTTCAAAGATGGCTGCCATTTCGGGCTTTAAGGGACGAATTTCGTGGCACCACTTCTGAAATCAATCTAGGGATCCTAACAAAACCCTGTGCCAAGCGAAACCTTTTAACCATCAAATGCCGTATTTTCATACCTACCACAGCCATTAGAGCTGCAATGAGAGTTGAATCCACGAAGGGAAGACGCGGTGTGAATGGCAACCGAAAGGCAGGAATGAAATACTGGCGGCCGAATCGGACGGTGGGACGGACCCGGGAGAGCACGAGAACGGAGCCATGTTGATTTCAGTTCCAACGAAGGGTAGGGCTTGGTGATGAAGATGATCGGAAGCAAGGTGAGCCCAGGCAGACCAACGGAAGGTGGAGTGGGCTCGGAGCGTACGTGAAGGAAGCTACGTTGGGTGTCGAACCAAGGAAGGGAAGACGTGGCGTGGAGGGCAACCGAAAGGCAGGGATGAAATACTGACTGCCCAAACGGAAGGTGGGTCGGACCCGGGAAAATACGGGAAGGGAGCCACGTTGACTTCGGTTCCAACGAAGGGCAGGCTTCAAGAATGAAGGCGGCAAGGAGGCAAGGTGTGCGACGGCCAGACAACGGGAGGTAGAACGGGACCGTTGTGTACGTGAAGGGGGCAGCGTGAGAGGAACATCGAAGCCGAATCGGAAGGTGGATCGGTCCCAGGAAAACACGCGAAGAGGGCCACGATGACTTCAGATCCAACGAAGAAGTGGCCGGGCGAAAGGCCAAAGGGAATGATGTAAAAGGTTGACGGAGGTGGAACGGACCCAGGAAGCCACGGGAAGGGAGCCACGATGTTTTCGGACAAAGGCGAGGAATCTGACAAAACGAGCGACCGCCTGAGGCGGTGGCTTGAGACAAACAGATGACGAGCCCTCGCAGCCGTCGCTCTTATAGGGAGGACCACGCATGCGCATGCATGGTTGAGTCATTGAGGAGGCCATTGAAATCTCAAGCACACAACAGCATCATTGAGTCAATGCAAAAATTGACAGGTATAAAATTTTTTAGTCCTAAAGAAACTTAAATTAACCAGGCCTCAACCTAGTACTTATCGTTTTTATTGTCAACGAAAATACAAATTACCTATTTTATTTAGCATAACAGCAGACCTCGTCACTTGGTGTAGGGACCAAGGTAAAGGTAACCCGCGCTATGAGCCAGCATCCCCAGATTCCAAGACCCTGTGAACCGTAGGTCATCCAATAGAGTTGAATCTCAATGGTGAGAAACAGCGCTCGGTAAGGTGACAGGCCGACAAGGGTGGAGTGGTATGGGACCAATGAAGAGAAAACATCAAAATACCAGGAGCATCTGGTTGATTTTGATTTCTATTGCGTATATGAAAATATACATTACCTGAATTTTAGAATTCTCCTACTCCTATGCTGTTTGTACTAGAGATTAAAGACTACACAGCATCGCTACCTACTGCACATCGGATCTGCGCAGCCTCCTTAGCATATAAGCCGACTCGACGGCCGCTGTATCATCTTTTATTCCCCTATTTTGTGTGACCAGTGGCGACATGGATGGGAGGAGGGTGTGAATGAGGTAATGTATATTTTCATATAGGCAATAGAAACCATAATCAACCAGGAGCTCCTGGTATTTTGATGGGCATGTGCCATGAAAATATACATTACCTGAATTTTAGCATTCCACTGACCTAGTCACATGGCGGTGAGCGCCACGTGACGGAGACCCCTAAAGTAGCTGGATCCCCAAAAGTATAACATTGCCACGATCGAAGAGCAACAATAAACAGGAGGAAAGGATCGTGTGAATGAGGGGATTAAAGTACCCGTATTGTGGCCATGAAGGGCCTAATCGGTATAATCCATCGGCATATGCCATCGTGTCTCGAAGGTAGTGAGACATGAACACCGACGGATTGCTCCAAGAAGCGGCTTCCATGATGTCAGTGATGGGAATGTTGCTATGATGCGCCCAGGATGCTGTAATGGCCCGAAGTTCGTGAGTGATGACAGGAATACCTTGTTCCGCACAGTTGACATCGGTGGTGCTGTAAGCTTGGAGGATGACTGTCTTGATTCACGTTGCGACCATCCTAGCCGAAGTCTCCCCAGATTTGGTGGTGAAGGGAAGGAACAGCTGGGACCGTCCTTGGCGAATCGGTTTAGATGCCTTTAAGTAGAACTTGGGGGCCCGAACTTGGCAGAGGGACCGTTCTGGTTCATCGCCAAAGATGTTGGAGAGAGCCGGAATAATGAAGGGTCGGGACCATTCTGATGGCCTTTGGGTCTTGGCTCGAAAAGAAGCCCGTGAGAGTAACTCCGAGTGAACATCAAGAAAGAAGCAGTCGCTAGATGTGTACACCTTGCTACGGGAAAGGCAACCGGCTAGCATGATCAGGAAGACAGTCTTGCGTGTCAGATGGCTCAGCGCACAGGAGGCCAATGGTTCATATGGAGACGAAAAGAGAGAAGTAAGGAAGAGTAAACGGACCACCGTCGCTCTAAGGTAAACGATTTGACAAGCACTGAAATGCAAAAATTGTCAAGAAAAGAGTGGCTGCCAGCTGCACGGAACACCGTGGTGAGAGCGGAACGGTAGACAAGGATCGTGGAACCACGAAGGCTGTCGTGAAAGAGATGATCTAGGAACCATAGGCATTCGGGAACAGAGGGATTGATCGGATTGATTTGTTGTGAGAGACATCAACGAAACCATCGTCGCCAGTGGTTATAGTAGATTTTATTAGAAGAAGCCCAGACAGCACCAGATGCAATGGAAGGCCTGTCCCGCAAAAATGCCTGTTGCTTTGAGTAATCGTACAATAGAAGCAGTCCGTGTAACCGCAGTGACTGTTGTCGGTGATGGAGGATGAACCCCTGGTGTTGGAAAACCCGGGACGGTGTGTCCGGAAGGCGCCGTGGCGAGTCCACCAGTAAGTGTAGTAGTAGTAGTGGGAACCAGGCTGCCGAAGGCCAATTCGGAGCCACGACGATGAATAGGCCTGACAACTGGGAGTTTTTGCGGAAAACCAGAGGCACAAGTTTCGACGGGGGAAAAAGGTAACAAAAGAGATGAATCCAATCAAGTGTTAGAGCATGATACGGCCCATGCTCGCTCATCTGGGACCGGGCAGACGAACTGGGGAAGTCTAGCATTGATCCTCGTGGCAATGAGATCTACCATGGGGCGGCCCTATAGGAGAAAGACAGATTGGCAAATGTATGTCTTGAGCGTCCATTCCCCAAAGGCGGAGACTGTTGGGACAGGGAATCCGTAATCACATTGCGACTGCCTGGTAAGAGTAAGGAAAGGAGAACCGTTCGAAGCGACCGGCAGAGTTGAATAATGTCCGATGTTACCCTGTCGAGGGAGTGTGAGTGAGTGCCCCCTCCCTTCTGCTGATAAGCAACCGCAGTCGTGTTGTCGACATGGACTCGAATCACTTTGCCTGCAACTTCCCAATGGAAATGCTGGAGACAGAGAAAGACTGCCCGTAGTTATAGGACATTGATGTGGACCGTGGTTCCCGGTGACCAGGTTCCCACGATTGCCGATATGAGCCACCCCCCACCGCGTTGGGAGGCATCGATAAACAAATGGAGGTGAGGCGGCGGTTCGTGGAGAAGGACCGTCGCCGTGAGATGTAGGGTATCCATCTACCGAAGAAGTGTGTTGAACGGGCAACTGGTCGTGAGCCGTCGTTGAGTGATCGAAGTGGGACAATGAGGTAAGGCATCCACTTGTCGATTCTAAGTGGTGCAGCGGTCGCACTATCTACCGACCGTAGGGAACAAGCAAAGTGAGGGAGGTCCACTGGTCCAGGGTACCGAAGAGGGAGTTGAGATCGCGAAGAGTGTAAGACGGTTGTTGAAGGAAATTGTGAATCCTGGCTTGGACAGTGTCTATTGAAAATTCCATAACGGCTATAACAGTGTCTATCCTGTCGGGGGGTGGGTATCACAGTCGCAAATGAGAGATTGAAATGAACTCCCAGGTACTGGAAGGACCGTGACGGTGTCAACCGGGGCTTGGGAAAGTTGATTCCGAAGCCAAGGCTGGCCAGGAGGCTTAAGGTGAAAACCCTATTGCGAAGCAGCATTTGGTCATTTTGATGAGGAAGGAGCCAGTCGTCGATATAGGCGTCCTCGCGAGTCTGGTGGTGGTGCAGATAAGAGATAACGGGTTTGAGAACCGCGGTAAACACTCAAGGAGCCCCGTAGAGTCCGAACGGGAGGCAGAGGAACTCGTAAATTGTGCCGTCGTAGATAAATTGGAAGAGTTGCCGGACAGAGGCATGAAGGGGAATGTGAAGATATACGTCTGCAAGAGCTATAGAAATCGTCCAATCCATTGGTAACGCGGAGGCGGGAATGGTTTCACTAGTTTCAATTTGAAAATGAGGATTGGCAATGAACCGATTTAGGGGCCGTAGATTGAAGATTCTTCTTGGGGCAAAGAAAAGAAAAATGGGTCGGAAACCATGGATAATGATGGTGGGGATTGCTGGATCCCGAGTAATGGTTTTCCAAGCTGATTAGAAGAACCGGGAAGAGGTGGGAACAAATGTCAATGATTGGATTTGGGAAGGCGTCGGGGACCGGTGGAGGCATGACGAGTGCGATGGTTTGGTGTTGCGTTGCGACTGAGGAGGCCCCTGCACCCGCGTCACACGGTTTGGAAGGAAAGGGCTGATGGTCCTGTCGAGGAGGAGAGAAGCGGTGATCATTAGATCGGATCGCAGGTTGGGAGGGCTCACCTTGGAGACGGTCCCAGGTTGTTTTGGGCGGTGACAGGTCTTCGGTCGTGGTTTAAGCTTGCAAGTGATGTCGAGGTGTGGCGCCAACTTCGGAATGAGATCCCGGAAGAGGGTGTCCGACTCGTGGAGAGGCTGGTTCCGGAGGACATGGCGGGTGGAACCGTGAGGATTGGGTGCCATGTTGAGAACGACTTCTCGAAGTAATAGTGTCGAATAGAAGAGGAATAGAAGAGGATACGAGTGAACCAGTTCATAGAATGGTATGTAGCAAAACAGGCCTTGAGGAATACTTGGCTGATGAGGGAGGCCACATCTCGTGTGTGTTCCGGCGGGGGGGTCCAAAGATAGTTTTTCACACAGTGCGTTTGCTGCTGTGTTAAGGACATCGGCCTGGGAGGCCTAATCGGAGAAGACAGTCATTGACGCGGAGAACCGCAGTGGGGACCGTAACCCTGCGGGGAAGAAAAAGGGATGTACCGAAGTCCATTTTAAGGTAAGAAATTCGGCCTGAGTATAGGTGTCAAAGTGCTTCGGGTTGGCGGTACTGTCGCCTGATGGCCGAAGAAGGCGGCCCCCTGACCGGGACGAGGAGGTGGGGGTTCTGTATCGAGTTCAAGAGGAAAAAAGTTGCCCAAGAGGACACCGCGTGTCTGAAGAAGAGTCGTTAAGTAAGGTGGTGGACTGTCCGAGAACAGTGCTGGCGGAAAAGGCGGTCTCGAAGACCGAACCAGGTTGACAACTCGCAGTTCTTGAATGGCTCGGTGACATCAAAGAAGGGTTTATACCAGAAGCAGTGCGGAATAATGTTCTCTATGGCCTTCAGCAATTCTGGAAGCGTAATTTCGGAGGGATCCGGGTCCCCTAGAAAGGTGGTTCGAAGTGGGCATGTAGTGAAGGCGGTCCCTTCGAGATGACTGATGGGACCGGAACACTAGTTATTGAGACAGAGTCATCCGAATCAACCGGGAGAGGATGCGAGTGGGACGGGCGAGAACGGGTTGAAAAGCCGATGGTAAGGCTTGCGAGGGACTAACGCCCTCCTGAAGTAACCGAGGTTCCTTAACAGTAGCGGATACCCAGGTTTCTGTGTCTGGGGAAGGACCAGATGGTTGCTTCCCTTGAAGGAATGCAGGGCAGAATCCATTAAAGCATGGATCCGTTCTTTGGAGAGAGAACCGTCATGATGGCCAGTATCCTGGGACTGTGAACTGGAGGATGCATGTGAGGAAAGAGAAGAGAGGTCGAGTGGACCGTCCGTGTGTGTTGCCGAAATGCCGCTTGGCTGAGGAACGCTATGCTTTGACTTGAAGTTTCAGACAAGCATAATGTTCCTTAGTTGAAAGCAGTTCCTTCTGGAGACCGGAAGGTCGGAAGACGAGAGTGGTTGACTGCACTGCAAAGGAGACGTGGAAACCGTGTCCAGGGTGGGACCGGTTGGTGTATCTGCCACCGAAGGAGACGGATCCAGAATGGGGACCGTAGACCACAGTGTCCCGGTACCCGGTGAACAGGGGCAAGGCGTAGAAACAGAAGAGAGATTCGGCAATGGAGGATCGGTGAGCGAATTTTCGGCTGCCAGTGCCGGAGAGGTTGTCCGGTCCACCAGTTCGTGGGGCACACCCTTGGCTCGAGGCATTGGTAACCGTAGATCGCAGGAGTAGTACACAGCACGTCTGACGTGGTAGAGACCTAGAGCCACGTTTCCCAACCGGGGAGGCGGCCTCCCTAGGAGAGTGTGGAGCAACTGGATGGGAGGCGCGAGACGCTGCCAGAGCATTGATGAACTTTTTTTTAACATTGCATGCCAAGTTCTCGCCAATGACAGACCTATACCTGCTATCAACCATTTTTTTTTTTAAATTACCTTATTGTAAAGATTTTCAAGACTTACCAGTACCATTAATTTTGTTGAAAAAATTACACAGCAATGCAGTGTCGCATTGGGCCATTCGGGAACACTGAGATCAAGGGGGAGGCCCTCTCAGAACAACTTTAAAAAAAATAAGTTGCAGGAAAACGTTTCAAATTCACGTCTATTTCTTAAAAATGCGGTAGCTGCATGAGGCCTTTGTTAAAACAAAACAAAAATTTTGCATACCTAAGTTCAGGAAAATGGTTTAAATTCAAGCATATTTCTTAAAATTGCGGTAGCTGGACCATGCTGGAGAAACTTACGGGACTACCCCCAGCCCCCTCCTTTACAAGGGTTCTTGCACCCTTGAGTGCAGGATGAGCAGAGACGTAGTAACAGGATGATGACAGGAAAAAATTAATGGATGGCATACATGTTCTGGGCGAGGTTAAAGAAGCTATGTAAGTAAGAAAATAGTCAACATTATCTCGGAGGTGGGAGAAATCGTTGGTAGTACGGTAAAGACTTCAGGTAACAACTTGAGGGAGGTTAAAGCTAGGACTCCCAAGTTCAAGTGGAAGGTGGGGCGAACACAGTATGTAGGGAACACACAGGATGGACGAAGGTTATAAAGGATCGTTCATGACGATCAAGGATGGGAGACCAGTAATCGAAAGAACATCGTGGAAAAATCACAAGAATTCAGATGTATTGGGGTCCGAGCCACTGTCCGTTATGTACAGGAAGGCGGACCGCTGATCACCTCGTCTGTTCTGTTCTCTTGTTTAGCCTTGTTGGAGTTTTTTTTTTTCGGAGGAGGAATGTCCGAAAGTTTCTGAGGAACCGTAATCACAATGAAACTGGGACACAGGAAGATGTCGAGGACTGTTGGGAACGGTGCCGAGGCCGTGAGGGGGAAATCCAGAGTCAACACGCTGGTGGAAGATACAGGGGTCACCTTGTAATGGTGGAAAAGTTGTGACTCCGAAAGGCAATGCAGGAACGGTTCCTTGGTCCCGAAAGAAAAATCGTGCCCTAGGAACAATGGTCAACTAGGGCAAAGCTCGGAAGCCGAAGGCAACCCCCTTGGCTAGCTGACGACAAGCAGCACAAGGTAGTTGACGAGTGGACACTTCTGAACTGTGTGCATTCCCAGAAAACACTGGTATAAACGGTGACGCATTGTTGTACTGCCATACACTGTATGAACTAAGGTGGAGAAAGTTCGCAGACGACGAGGCTGCAACCCAGGAATCGACTATGTGATTGCCCGTAGGGTGGGCGGATCGGGGACCAACCGAAGGGGCTAGGGCATAATCGCCGAGGGTGGGATACCAACATAAGGTGATGGCACGGGGGCTGATGAGGTTGACACGTGGCGGGACGGTGGTTCCAGCGATGTGGATTCCTGAGAGGAGGCGACTGTAGGTTGAGACAGTTTATGGTCGGAGGAATGTGGACGCATGGATCGGCTGGAGGATGGACCGTAAGGCTACCGTCGTGTCTTTGATTTATTGAAGTGCTGGACGCGCCATGACGGAGTTGAAGACAATGGAGACAACCATCGAAATTTCTCCTTGAGAATAATGTTCTCAGTCTTGTTTTTTTACTTTTAAATGGACAACTTCGGAAGCTAAAGACGTATTTGCAGTACGGAGGAATTCTACCGAAGACGAAAGCTGAGCGTGTGCGACTCGCTGCGAGTTCAGCTGCATAACCCTGTAGTTCATTTAAAAAAAGACCAGAGCCCATCTAGAGGGAGATTCCTGGAGTACAATTGGTGACAGACTGGAAGTACAGGAGATAGCATATCGAAGCCCAGAGGATGGTGGGGGCGACACAGATGGTTCTGCAATAGAAGTTGAAGGTTTTTCCAACGGGAGAAAGGGAGAAATGCCCGGAATGATGATGCATAGCCGAGAGCCCACGACGGGACACCGCGGCTGAATGGTGCAGAAATCTGGTGACCGTAAGGGCGTGTCTGGCGGGGCGGGGATCACGTGGAGGACTGGGCCATGGCGGAGGAGAAGAAGCCGAGCCAAATTCCTTGCAGAAAAGGCATGGGGACATGGAGGAGGCCAGAAAATCGATGACTGCAGATGGTTCCGCCGAATTCGGAGTGGTGACTGTGGCAGAAGGAAAACGGCAACCCACTGGAGCGGAACGAGGATTGCACGATGTAGAAGTTCAGTTGTCGTCGAAGATGGCCGTCCGTCAAAACACGGGAATGGGACAGGTAAGGGAATTGCAGCAGGATGCGGAAAAGTGAAGACCGGTTGGTCTGGGACAACCGAGAGCAAAAGGGAAGAGTCCAATGAAGAAGCGGTGTGGGTGCCTAGGAGAGGAGTCCGGGCTGGCGCACGATGTAGCAGTGAAGAGACCGGGCGAGCCGTGGTGAAGCAAATGGGCTTACCAAAGAGCTGGTGACAGAAATTAGGAAAGGGTCTGTATAGAGCGAAGAAGTTGCTTCGAAGGGAGTTGGACTGTAGAGGCTTAGAGAGGGACCGGCGACCGATCTGGAGAAATACAACGCAATCGAGGTGACCATGTCACGGCCAAGGTTATGTGTAAAGACGTCAGGGTGGGCGACTGTTGAAGGGTTCACAGCAACGGAAGAGATAAAGCAGGTGACGAAGCTATTGTCGCGGACAGCGGGCAGCTAGGAGATGTTGAGGCCCGCAGTCCAAAACGACAGTCAATCAATGAATCCGCCGCAGTGATAAGCACTGGAGAATCCATTTGAGGAGCCCATGGAGAAATAAATAGACATAAATCGCTGGAAATAATATTAAGGAAAATTGGAAATAAGCCAAGAGCGAAAATCCTACACTAGAAATAACGTAGTTCTTCGGCGCGGTTGGCAGACCGAAGAAGGTAGTCGGCTAGGAGAGCCGGAGCAAGTTCACAGAGTGGAGTCCCTAGGAAGAAAGATGAAGCAAGGGCCGTTCCGCACGCTGCCATGTGCTGAAAGGCGAGCTACGAGCCCGGCAGGGAAGTCACCTTGTTTGGCTAGGGACTTGCACCCCAAAGGAAGGATATGCTAAATAAAATAGATAATTTATGTTTTCGTCGGTAATAAAAATCTATGTAAAGAAAGGAGATGGCCTTAAAGACTTACTCAATGACAAGCTATAATTAATAGAAGGGAAGACAAATGAGAGGAAGAGAAAATGGAGAGGGAAAGAGAATGAAGAAAAATGTCTGAAAAAAGTTGTAAACACCAGAGGAGTGTACCATGTCCCATGTGGTGAATATGAGGCCGGTTACATTGGCGAGACACGAAAAGGCATCACAACAAGAGTAAGGTAGCGTATGGTACAAATGGAAAACAAGAACGAAAACAAACGGCATCGCAGTTAACCACATGGAAACTTTGCACAAGAGAAACTGGGATTGAACTGAGACCCTATTAGTCCCAAACTCTTAACATAGACACGCACCCCAGAGGACTGGAATTCCTGGCTATTAAACACCACGTCCGTGAGAAGGCCATGCTAATGAATATCAATTCAATAGCAATTCAATTCCCCCTGCGAAACGAACTAAGAGACGATCTCAGGAGAGAGTGGAGAACCGGCCCTACTAATATAGGAGGTCACAACCAACTGTCGAATTTGAATACTACAATAGGAGTCGACAAGGAAAAAACTGTGCAAAGCCTGAAGGAGATAAGTTACCCGTGACTGTACATCTCCAGCTGTTTATTGACTATCAAAAATTTGCCAAGATATTGGCATATCTTTATTTTTGAAATTTCACGTAATTATCGTTTACAGTATTAACAGCCTAATAGTCAATTAACACATCTGAACTGTAATTGCATGTTCATGAAAATAGACGAAGTAGCTTCAGAGGCGCAATGGAGTGCTGCAACTAATCCATGCTTACTGAACTTTCCTTAAACCTTTACAAAAAAAATCTCATTAAAGTTAAAAACAGTGTGACTTACCATCATCCTGCAACCTTGTGTGAGAAAGGGACATTTGTAAATAATTGGCTCTCATGCGTGCAATCTGGTCCAGCAGACTACGTCTTGAGATGTCAAAAGGGTTTCTGTAACTTTGTGTTGGCACTTCTTTGTCTTTGATACCAAGCATAAAACCGCTAAAATCGTTGATCTGCTCCTTCAATGCACTGAACCGCTCTAAAATATATAACACTGGCAATTACAACTACGAAAAAACAATCGGCTGCAAGCATTTATAAACAGGACGGAAAGCCAAATGGACTTAATTGGTGATAAATTAAAACAGAGTGAGACTCAAGAGTTCAACGAGTTCAAAGTTTCGGCCATTGGTCTCAAAAGGTCGAGGGTTCAATTTTCACTCAGGCAATCTGACATTTAAATCTAAAAGGCAACGTAAATAGGTGCATATGTAGTAGTATTTAACATTAAAATGTTTCGAGTTTCCTTAGTGTTACAGCGCTGTTTAATATAGGCAATCAAAATTCTGCCAAGTTCTTACTAAAATTTGATGAATTAATATGTGCTAATCTTATTCGTAACATATTTCTTGGGAAATTAGGCACATTGCAGTAACTTAAAATTCACAGGAACTGGCGTTACGGGAAAATTATTGGATCAGATTTAGTGGAAATCGGCGATGAATAGATCAGAGTACTCTTGTGACTGG
>JAHWFP010017776.1:27982-44598 GCA_023313725.1 Lithobius niger | reverse complement strand
TAGGAGCAGGGCGTATAACTTTTCACCCATTGGAGCGTCTGAAATTTACAGTAATAAAAACGGACAGCAAATTGCGTCGGTTAAAAGTTCACTAGCCGCAGTAGATGGATGCACTATACGCAGAATAGTAAGACCACTTGAAATAAAAATAAAATAAAAATGATGTAATATTGATGAAAGAGGTCAGGGTCCTCTTCGGTATTGGATTGGTGGGGTGGGACTGGGAGAGAGTGAGATTACCAGTAAGGGCTTTTCGCAAGTAATGGGGTGGGAAAGGAATGTAGTGGGTCAAAATCTGGGCGAAATTCTACGTTTGTTTAGCTTGAAATACCTGAACTGCATGTACGATTGACATACATAGACGTCCGTTACTAAACACGATCCGTAAAAGTCTATAAATAAATAAATGTCTAATTTTCTTAATCGTTTTGTTTCGGCGTGTTGCAGATTCTGTCTGTTAGTACGAATGGCAAGAAAATATCTCTTTGAGCGAAACGAAACGACACCGGCGGAGTGAGCGAGCTGGCTAGTCTTCTTTCACACCTAAATAAATTAGTATTAAAAAACGCTTAAGCGCATAAAATAAGGATGTAAGCCTTAAAAACACTTAAAGCTTTAAAGGAACAGATATTAAAAAAAAAATGTAAGCCGCAAGCGTTGCACTAATACGTGTAAAAGAACCTCCAGTGCCCCCCCCCCCAAAAAAAATAACATGCTGGAGCGTATTTTACACGTATTAGTGCGACGCTGATGACTTACACGTCTTTTTCTAATATCTGTTCCTTTAGGGCTTTAGGTTAATCCGCAAATTAAACCGTACGTTATTTAGGCGTATTCTTAACTTTCTGTTGTTGGTCCAAGATGACCGAAATTAGCGAAAAAAGGACCATTTCGAATAATCAGCAGGAATCACCCTACAATACCTCTATAATACATGACGTCTTCATTGTTGACCAATCCTTCTTTCATGCTTAAAAATATTCAATTTATTCTTGGTTGGTTTGGTGGAGATGTTAGTCTCTTCCTCTGGAAGTATAAGGTTACAAACATGAGAAATGTGTCGAAACAAAGCAAATTAATCCATAAGTTGTTCGGCGTTTTCTTAAATTCCGTTCTAGATCTTAAATGACCCATATAAGCGAAAAAGGACTATTTGCAACAATCAGCAACAATCACCCAACAATACCTCAACAACAGTGAGGTCATGTTTGTTGACCAATTTTTTTTTTCGTGACAGCCTCGAACTTCTCAGGAACGTCCATCAACAATGGTCTGACCGCAACAAACCAATGAGGATCGAGTGAATAAATTGTTGTTCTCTGTAAATATCAGTGTAAGTAATCTTAGGTTTGTAGATGAAGCGCATGACATGAGGTCTATAGGCTCTTGTAAATAAAATCAATCAATCAATCAGTAAATACGGCGCACGAGACTAATTATTGCTGCGTTGCAAAGTGGCCGGCAACAATAGGACATCTGTAAACAAAATTATCTTCCATGTAACAGTCACTTTAAACTTCCGGTTCATGAGGTTAATCATTGTTCCTTTTTAAATATTCAAAACATCAATTAAAGAAATAACATTATTAGCCAGCGCCATTGTTTATGGGTGGTGCTGGTGATCTGTTTTATAGGTAGGTAAGAGTTCCAAATAAACTAAACTAAACCGCTAACGTAAACCACTCGACGATTAAAATTAAAGGATTAGTGAAACTCGGTTAAAAATTCTAAACGTGCAAAAATACACAGACGGCCTTCGGTGTAGCTAGCTAAAATTACTGTTTAAACGTTACTTGAGCATGCTAATTTAGTGAGCGAAGCAAACGAAAATTAACGTTTATTAGCCAGTGCAGTATTACACAGACGGGATACACACCTTCGGTGTCGCCATTAAAAAATAATTGTTTAAACGATACTTGAGCGTGCTAATACAGTGAGCGAAGCAAACGAAAATCAAAGGTTATTGGCTAGTCCAGTGTTACGCAGACGGAAAACTTGGCAATGGCGACAAACACATGAGACAGCGAACCTTCCCCTTTTTGTAAACGGTGCATCAAACACCCGTGCGCTTAAGATCATATTGTCTTTTTTTTTTTATTAAACAACCAGCGCAGCTGAGCTGGCAATTCTAGACTATTAGGAAAAGCCACCTTTACTTTAATGGTATGACCTAGGTCTCTCATAGAAAAGTCACCACCAGTTCATAATTGACATCATATCCGATAACAGAAATATGAAAGATTAACCAGAGTTACCCAGCGTAAATTTCTGCCGGTCTAGCATGTTTCCCCGAAATTTTGCATACCAGGGCATCACGTATCCGAGACAATTTGTATCCGTGGACGTCCCAGGACAGTTATGTCTAAATCAAAAGATAGCTTGCAGAGCTTGGGTCATATTTGTGCCGATTTAGTTTGCTCCCGCGAAATTATTCAGTGTCTTTTGTATCCCAGGGCACCCGAGGACAGTACTGTCCGAATGACAAAAATTACTTACTTATTGAAAGTGTTAATTCAATATATTTACAATAATTTTTAAAACCAAAAACTGGTTAAGAGGCCACTAAGTTGAGAATGGTTTCGCCTCTAATCGAATTAATATGAAATTTAAATATTGGGAAAATGGCGCCACTCAAGCTATTGTTGACGTGGCACAGTATTGCACATCTGTAGGCTAGGTCAGTATTATTTAATACAGAATTTTTAAAAGAAGTGATATCATATCAAAAACCAAAACTAGTAAAGGTGACCGCCAAGTTCCGAATGGTTCGGCTCTTCACAGGAGTGATATCAACAAACCATTAGTTTAAATATTTTTTCGGCGTTAAATGAAAACTTGAACATTGTTACCGAAAGTAGTAGTGTTCTAGTTTTCATTTAACCTTCAAACTATTAGCCGGTGCGATTAACTTGGCAAGAATATTTTGGTGTGTTTATATCACGCCTTTGAAGGGCCGAACCATTTGGAACTTGGTGGTCCCTTTTACCAGTTTTGGTTTTTGATATGATATAAATTTCCAGGAGGCTTTCAACATTTTCCAACTAGAATTCCGTTTCTAAATAAAATTACTTTAGGCGTGAGACCAATATTTCCTCACATCCGTAGAAATTAGTTCCAAGTCCGTGTCTGCAAGGAATTCTGGGTCTACAGGTTGGTTGTGAAATTACTTGGTACCTCACAGTACGAAAATAAATCATGTTGCAAAGCCTACAAGGAAAGAAATATGTTTTCGTTTTATGAGTACATAGTGGTGATAAATTGATTGCAGCCTGTTGCAGTCATCAACACGTGGCGCGAAATAAACTTCCCCTAAACACGTAGAGAGGACCTCACTGCAGAAACTATCCTGCCCTAATGCCATAAATTTTACAACTCGATTTTAGCCAATATAATAGCGTTAGCCAAACACAGAAACACAACACCTGTTCGTAGTTATAGCTGATGTTTTGTTGCGTTTATAAGTATATAGTCCTTCCTACAATCACTGAACTTATGACCCAATTCCTACTTTATATTTTTAATAACAGATGTGCATTTGCGTCCTTCTTGGAAAAAGAATGATGAAACTGAATCACAAAACAATTGCGCGTGTAATTTTTAGTACTGTGTGTGTTGCGTGTGTTGTTTAGGCAATTTAGTAAAAAAGCACGGTATCAGATTATTGAAGTAAAAACCAATCAGTCCTGCAAAATAAAAAAGACGAAAAACGTTTCGAAAATTTACAAGTTTGGTCATCAGGTTTGCATTAAAAAATTAAAGCGTGGCAAATGCCACTAAGTCATCCTATGTTAAAACCATAATAACAATAATTAAAAAGGATAACATACCTTCAATTTAAAAGGATAAAACTCACCAATTTCCCCTCTCAGAAGAGGCAAAATGGCGGCCGAAATACACGACCCAACCCGTGTCTTACAGGGAAACCAAGTAGCAAGGCAAGGTGTATGCAAATCGGGTCACGTGTTTCAGATTTGATCCATACATGCTTTAGTGTTTTAATTACAGAGATATATTCTTTTAGATATTTATTATCTGGCACTAAGTGGTTTTGTAGAGGTGGTTTATGCGTATGGATGACAAGCATTTCAAGATTAATACGTGCTCTAGTGTGTTTTTCTTGAAACAAGATTTGAACCTTATCCAAGGTGAGGGTGTGGCCAGTTGAGTGTTTGGCAGGGGACTTGCCTGTTGAGAGGCAGTGTTACACTAATGTATTGGATTCGAATTTTAATTTGAAGTTTGATTTGTGGGATGCCTTGCGTTCTTTAAGTTTTTGAAGGGATTGTCCTACATATGTAGCAGTACAGGTTGGTTCCGTACAGGGGATTGGATAAACACTATCGCGTGTGGAAAGCACGTCGTCTGCTTTGTTATTGTTTTTATTTTCATGGTGCATGGTTACCTACTTAATATTTTGGTGTCTGTTTGAAACTAGTCGGATGTTATTGATGCTAAGTTTTTCTTAAGGACTTCAGAGATGCCTTGAAGTAAGATAAAGCAATGGAATTTGTAGAGGGGGGGGGGGCGGTCAATGCTTTTGAAATTAATTTGTTGACGTACCCGAGTGGGACCCCATTCTCAACATATTTCTGCAAGATGTATTGGAATTCATGCTGCACTAATTCAGCATTACTGGTACGTGAGACAACGTGTTTAACTTCATTGATTACAACATTACTTTTGTAGTGGGCATCAACATAGGAGTTGTAAGGCAAGGTGCTAGTAGAGTGCATACTTTTTTCTGAAGTGTGTAAATTCGATTAGGCTCTTATGGTTAATGATATAAATAGACATAAATCGCTGGAAATAATATTAAGGAAAATTGGAAATAAGCCAACAGCGAAAATCATACACTAGAAATAATGTAGTCCAGTAAGCCACCTTTATGCACTTACGTTTCGTCGGAATGGCATGACCCGGATTTGAACCGGCTACCCAGTTCGCCCCCAGATCACGTTATTTCTAGTGTATGATTTTCGCTGTTGGCTTATTTCCAATTTTCTTTAATATTATTTCCAGTGATTTATGTCCATTTATTTTTCCTTTATTGAGCCTTGTAAGTGTATGATTTGTCTTCCCTCTCCATTGTCTGGCCGAGTGAATTTAGGTCTAATGGAGCCCTGGTCACGGTTGCGACCTTAATAACGGGTTCAGTGAGTTATCTTCATGCCAGTGGAGGATGTGGCCACAGCGATTAAGGCTTTATGCAAGTGATCTGGGGCGAACTGGGTAGCCGGTTCGAATCCGGGTCATGCCACTCCGACGAAACGTAAGTGCATAAAGGTGGCTTACAGAACTACTTTATTTCTAGTGTATTTTCGCTGTTCGCTTATTTCCAGTTTTCCTTAATGATTAATGATGACATTTACATCAAAAATTGGTATAGAAATGTTTTTAGAGGACTCCATAGTGTGAGTGAGTGATTTAGTGATGCTGTTGAGAAAACTGAGGATTGATAACTTGAGCTGTGTTGATAGAAGTGCTAAACTATCGACGATGTAATGATTGTAATATTTTGTAGCACTGATTGGCTTTTACTTTAATAATTTGTATAAGCAAGACAGTCGAATGCTACGCATATATTAAACTAGAAAACAGGCTTTGGGATTATTGCTGGCAGAGCGAATAGATCTTCATTTCAAACTTATATCTCGTTTTTGTTGTATTGATTATTAGTGCTCCTAAAAAATCAAGATGGAGTGCTCACTCTTGGGCTCTTTGCCTTTTGGTGTGACATACTGTTGTTTTTTGCTGGCCTTTTCCTTATTTTAGCTTCTTTTTTTTTAAGTTTAGGCCTAAGCTACGTATCATGTTTATTTTAATAGGCTTTCGTTTACTCCAGCATTTATTTTCTGTTTAGTTATTTGCAGCCGCTTTTCACACCCTACACCGTCGCCGCCGACTAAAACTAAAACGGCACATATAGCACCGCTGTTTAAGCTGCTGCCGCCAATAATTCTTACATTGTTTATAGCAACTGCTGTAGTCCGTGTATTAAAAAATTAACTAGAGCCATCATCAGTTCCACTGTCGAAATAATGGAACGGGCTCCGCGTTCTTTGCTATTTGGCTGTCAATCGGATCGGATCGGATATGCCTTGTCATAATAATAATAATAATAATCATTTTGTTGCCAGAGAAACAGGTCTGGCAAGGATCACGGGGATCGCTGACTGCCAGCCTTAATAGGGGCTGCATTTAAGAAGTGTGTAAATAAAAACTAATAATAAAAAAAACCTTGGTAGATATGGAATGCGAAGGTGAAAGTAAAAACTAATACAAAATAAAATTCAAAAGCTTGCGTATAGGTAAAAATTAATTTTTTTAAAATTGCATGGCCAATGGAAAGGTGGGATCAAATTAGGAAGGGTGGGTTAGGATCTCAACTGCCTTACCACCAAGGTTAGACCTGCCAGGGACACAAAGGTCCCCGATGGTATCGTCAGTCGAATGGAAAAGAAGAAGGGTGGATGGCCATTTGTCAAAAAACAAAATAATGAATAAAAAACGTAAAAAATGTAAAGAGTTTAAAAGTCTTAACGTAAGTAGATCTTCACGTAAAAAAAATAAATAAAAATTTTGTTGCGAAGCAAGGACAAGGATTGATCACTAATAATCCGCCTAAAAAAAAGCAAACGATATCAGAACAGAAAAGAGCACGGCCAATAAATAAGGCCGATTCTCAATATAAAAATGCGTAAATTAGATGTTATGAAAATTTCTTTTGAGAAAACTTGATAAATCCACATTTCTAAACAATAATTTCTAAACAATAATAGACAGCTGCTTTGGGTTTGGGCCATTGGTGAAAAAATCGTGAAAATGGTGTATTCAAACGTCTAAATCGGTCGACGAAAAGTGTATCTTGTATTTAGTTTATTATCGCCTAACGCCGCCTGTTTATCATCAACAATCAATCTTTTAACAATCGGACGCCTTGAACAATTAAAAACGGCTTCGCGTCTCGTTATTGTTTTCATTTTGGCCCTTGCTATTGGTCCATTTTGTCACTCTGATGGCTCCTCAACCCCATGTCCGATTCCAGATTTTTCTTTTGATAAACCTTGTCCGGACTACCGTGCTACTGCATGCAAAGTTTGGTTTGGATAGTGTTTGTAGTTTTCGGGTGATGCGCAGTTTAAGATTACATTGGAGTGTATTCATAGAGAAGCAACGCTCCAATAATAATGCATTTACTGCAAGCCAAACAATCATCAATACGATAGTTTTTAACAATAATCAAAATATTTAAAAGGTTCACAATGCTGCCGCAGATGCAAACTTGACACTTGCACCAAAGAAAATGTTGAGGCGCACACCTCTGTTACCCACCGCAACAGCGATCTCTATTATATAATCTGAAAATAATACCCATCACAAGTGTAGGTTAAAAATGTGTTAGCTTTTATACCTAGTTCTAGGTTTTAGGCCTAATTTTTAGCGTAGAGGCCTAATTTTTGTCTGGCGATTTTATTTTGTAAGTAGCAGCTAGCAATAGCTGGGTTCGAGAGTTATCCTATTCCTTTGTGTGACATGGTTTCGGTTTTGAGACTTCACATTACCGTGGCAACGAGGAATTTTTAAACTATTAGAGGCAGGCATATTACTGTTGAGTGCTGTTATATACAAGCGTCGTCTGCTCTAGACTTTCGTTTTATATATACCGTTTCGCCTTGATACGACGAAGGTTTCCTATTCGGGATTCCCATCACTAGTATAAATGACTAACATTGTCGCCATGCTGAAGTGAATTTTTCCAAGCATTTTTTCCCAAATGAAACTAATGTTTGTTAATGAAATCCTTTTGTTTTTCATGGTTGCGTTTCTTCCTGTCGTGGTGAAATGCAAGGATCAAATGTTATTATTTCATTAAGTTACGTCGGAAAAGGTTATTTAGCTAGAAAGAAGCAACCAAAATTTAATTTGCCGTGTTTTCTAAAGTTCACTTGACTACCACCAAAATGGTGTATGCCTCGTCGGAATCGTTAGCTATTCAGAATTCCAAATTTAAAACGGTAAGTGTTAGAAATAAATTCGAAATATTATAATTTCTTCCGTAATGATTATTCGATTTACGTTAAATTTTGGCTCAGCATTACTTATGGGGTATAAAGCGATGTTCCAAATTTCATAACAATCCGACCATTCCTTTGGGTTTCACCCATATTACAAAAGTGCAACGAACGGACCAACTAACCAACATTTTGCAATTTGGTGTCCGTTATAGGCTACGCTTTGCCCCTGCCAATGATAATTTCAGCTGTTTTTTTTAACCATGTGGCAAAACAGCGTCAAGTAGAATCAGTAACAGGTTGTGTGCAATCCTGAAGTCGGATGAAAATAATCATCGAAAAATACTGTGATAAACTGCCCGTTGTCAATTACATTGCCATGTTAGTTAATTTTTTGCATGGTATCGATTCCTCAGGGTATGCAGAATAGGAAGTGGGATGTATTGTTCTCTTCATGATGCCAAGTATACTATCCGGTCTAATCTACAACGATTTTAGGGGGTACACAATATGGCCACCACAAAGATACGTTGCTGGTATGGTATGCAGCCAGACTGTAAAACGTGGTTTTTGATCGTGGGTGGTATCATATATTCGCAGTTAGTAGCGATTTTAAAAATTTATCATTCAGCCACAGGTAGGACACGTTTACGCAACCACTCGCTTTTGCATTCTCGCAGCTAGAAGCTAGAAATCACCTCAAATTCCAACATGGCGGCGGTTTTATGTCTGCCGCCTCGCAACGAAAAAAGTAAATAACGTGAGTTCAGAAGCGTTTGGGAAAATTGTTTCGTCATGAGGAATTCTTTATATTATTGGCACGGATTATAAGGCTGCAAGTATTTACTCAAACGATGTAGGATTTAGCTAATCCATTTTGCGTTGTTACCATGGCAATGTCACTTTTGCCATCGTGATTGAGTTCATAGCTGCGAGAATGGAAAGGCAAGTCGCTGCGTAAACGCACCCTTATGCTATTTTTCTGTACTTTGAATAAATAGCGACTAAGTCGTTCAAGGGATGGCATGTTCACATTCTTTTAACTGTAATTATCACCCTCGGCTGGTAGAAAGCGGCAACAGGATATTTCAATCTAACGACTGACGCTTTCGGTGACCGTACTGTCCAGTCTATGCTAGTTTTCACCCAAGATAGGGCTGGTACTGAAGTAGACCCCTTCTTTTTATAAGGATTAAACAGGCCTGATTTTCTTTATTAAAATATGCCTGTTTTTAACTTCTGTTTGCTGCTCGTAGCAGCATTGAGATACCATCCACTTCCGGTATTGCGGTAAAGTTATGTGAAGATGACTGAAAACTCACAGACCGCTTGGTCCATTTCGAGTATTTGCACAGTTTTCTTGACGTGTCTTCTAATGTAAGAGAAAAAAAAAGAAATACACTCCCCTGAACTCGAAGAAGCATGATTTTTGGAGAAAAACGTGAAAACTTTATTATCCGTTTAGGTACAAGCCTTTAGAGACACAATCAATTCGTTTAGAAAGTGGCGCACGCTCCGAACAGCTTATGAAATATGGCAGGAATGACTTTTATCAACAAAGGAAGATATGGTGTTCACTTCATTAACGGGTAGTAAAATTCATTTTTTAAAATTAAAGCAACAATTTTCCAACACATCTGGTTTATGGCAGTATTGTTAATGTCAACTGAATAAAGTGCATTTCGTAGTTGACGTCTCTTCCTGCAATGCCTGTCAGGGTATTGTAGTCCTGCACTACCATAATGACAGGCGATGCTGGCCTGTGACGTTGAGTTGCTACCGAGATGAGAGAGCAGATAGTTATGTGCTGTTAAAATTTCGAAACATGTTATTGAAGAATTACTGAGTCATCAGGTACGTTTACTCCAGAAGTACAACATAAGATGAAGTATATACACCACATTCATGAAAGGCACAGTATTTTAAGCTCAACGGCGTCTAGGTCTCTTCGTTGGGAAGCGGCGTAAGATTTTAAATAGGATAAGTGAGTAACTCAGAAAGGCCGGAACTGCCTTTTATCTTTCAGTATAACTGAGGAAACAGCAAAAGAAATAATGTACGTGATTGACTGGTCGTAATAACGTATTTACTGAAAAGATTTTTATGGGGTGTGGCCACTTATTACTTAATTTGTCGCCGTGTCATCCAAATTTCTCTCCCTTCGTTGGTATTATTCACTCGAGGTGAAGCTTTAACTGAAAATAGAAAAAGTGAGAGTCCTTACACTTACGAAAAATTGGAAATTAGCCAACAGCGAAAATCATACACTAGAAATAACGTAGTTCGGTACGCCACCTTTATGCACTTACGTTTCGTCGGAGTGGCATGACCCGGATTCGAACCAGCTACCCAGTTCGCCCCCAGATCCCTTGCGTAGCGCCTTAATCCGGGTCATGCGACTCCGACGAAACGTAAGTGCATAAAGGTGGCTTACTGAACTACGGTATTTCTAATGTATGATTTTCGCTGTTGGCTAATTTCCAATTTTTCTTAATATTATTTCCAGCGATTTATGTCTATTTATTAGTCCTTACACTTAGGCATGGAACTCTTGCTGTGAATCACAGCATCTCTACCCAAAAGGGATGATGAGGTTTGGACCATTTTAGGTTTTAACACGAGTGTACTTTAGCCGGTTAGGCTTCGAGTAATGGGGGGCATTTCTGCCACCATATCTATATTCTTTTTGTAGTAAAAAGTAAAAAAAAAAAGCGGAACAATGAAGTGGGAAGAGAGGATGACGCAACAATACGGAGTTACACATTACGGGAGTTAAATTGCTCTTCGGTGATAATGCAAATGTTATTATAATGCATGACGCTACAAAGGGTTTGCAACAAATGTTGGTAAATAATGCAATGATAGTACGTCAGCTCTGGCCAGAGACTTGGTACAGTACATTGTAGGAAGTTGATTCCTTGGTGCTTGTTTAGTTGTTTTACGGATTTCGTATGAGTTTTTTAGGAGTGCGTGTGGCTGCGGGCCAGAGCCCCAATCAACAAATTCAAGTTCAAATTCTAGACAAACACTTGCTTGCGTAACATGGTATAAGTAGGCATCAGGTTTACAGTTACTAACAAAATAAATATTTAAAAAGAACTGTCGGCATGTACCAACAAGAACGACTGACTGTCTTCCCAAAAGTTGGTACCAAAGAGCTGTTAAAGGGAGGTTAAGTGTGGAGTAGTGACGGGACTGTATATCACTTCCCACAACACCTGAAAAAGGAGTAAGGGGACTAATCCTAAAAGTTTATAAATCATGAAATGTTTCGTAGTAAGATCAGACTAACTCAACAAGCATTGTAAAGAAAAAATTATATATAGTGATATATAAATAATTATTTATGTTGTTCATTTTTAGTGAATTATTAAAAAAATGAACTGATTAGAGCAGGTTAGGTTCCTTACTAGAACCATTGGAAACAATAAACAAACAATTGACTAATAAAATATCACACTTACAGAGCCAGGTGAAAATCCTTGGAGTCGTTTAGAACGCTTTAAGTACAGAAGTTTTCTGGGTTAAATGAGTTAGCTGCGAGACATTCCATGTCACAAATACCCACTTTGCCAGATGATCTGCAAAAGATGTCTCATATTGACCTTCCGTCTGTTCTGCTTCACAAACCGAATCAGTGCTTTAGGGGTTACTACGGCAGCCATATCGCGCTGCACCTAAGTTTCGCATACAGTATGATCCAAAAGTCCAGTCTAATGCACAATAAATTACAATGCAGTGGATGTGGGTTGTCAGTGACAATATATGTTACCATTACATTCAGGGTGTTCCAAAAAGCATGTTCTAAGCTGTAATAGGTAAGGCCATAAATAGGCTGTAAATTGGATAACACTTAGAATGGCGACTTAACTTTGGTGATTTTTTTAAAGTCACAAATTATTCAGGTCAGTCACATGATTCGAACCGGTGTTGACTTAGTTAGAGATACCTACATTGACCACTGGTCTACGTCTGCTAGCTTTGCTTGGGGTCAACGGGCAGCCACAAAGCTTGAGGTGTACGTAATTTTTCTAGCGTCTTGCAGCGGTGTTTTTTTCATGGACGTTCTGAGTCAAATGATTAAACTGGGTCAAGAAAAACAACATATAATTCTGAACCAGCAAAAACATTGTTTGTGGACAGGCCCACACAGAAAGTGTGAAAGATTCGGATATTCGGTAATGGTACCGATTACGTGTTTACCGCAGCACTTCCGATGGCTTCTCTGCACTGCACACATTGTTTTAGCCATATTTACCGTGTTTATGGATTGATTTGTGTTCTGGTCTCTGCGTGGGCCTGGTTTCATGTTCCTTGGCAACTTTCTAATTTACTTTCGGTCTTATCTTCCATCGTTTAGCAGATACATTTTCGGTGGTCCTACCATAGGAGTACGCGTGTGTTGTCACTAATAACACCACAGCTACTCATAACAATTTATGTTGCAGAAAGCGGAAAATTTGTGACGTGTTGTAGCTGAAAATACAGAAATGGCTGCTAACAATCACACGCCTGAAAGTTATAGCATTCGCAAACACGCAAAAAAATGTACATTCTAATTATTTTTTTCATAAATCTGCGATGCACAACATTGAGATCTGAGTGTATGAGGGAGGAAACACACACTATTTGGATGGGAGGGGGTACACGTTCCTTAACAAGAATGAAAATAGATATATGAAGGAGGACGTACAAGAAAGAAAAATCAATAATACTAATAAAAGAATATAATCTTCCATTACAATATTTAATTTAATTAAAACACACATGGGGATGGAGAACCCCTCACTTTGCAGGGGGGATTTATTTTTAGCTTTCCTTTTCAGTCCATTCTGGTCTACAAGAGTTGTCAGACGCTGTATCGACTGGGTCTTGCTCTGCACCAATCAAGGTTGGGTTTTTATTGTTTGTTTCAGCAGTGCTGTCATCCACTGGTTGAGGACTTTCATTGTGAAATAGTTCCGTGCGGTTTTTGTTAAAGTCCATGAAAGTAGACGAATTTGCGTGATATCCTAAGCTACCTACAACAAAACTTCCCTTAATTTCATTCCTAGGTTCCCACGAAAACTAGCAATCATATAATCAAGTATGACAAGTAAATGAGATTCTGTTAAACTTCTACTATTTAGTAATTAGGTCATATTAAAAAGAATACACCCAAAACCAAAACTGGTATAAAAAACCACCAATTTTCCAAAAAGGATCGGCCTTTGAAGGTCGTGATATCATTCAACCATTGAAAGGCCACCAAAGTTAATCCTATTAGCCAAGTTAATAGCATTAACTAATAGTTCGAAAGTTAAAGCTACTCGCGATAGATAACGATATTCGAGTTTTCATCAACGACTAAAGTATTATTCTATGCGGGCAACTTGGTTAATAGGATTAACCTTCACGGCTTTTCCCTGGTTGAATGATATCACTACCTTCTAAGGCCGATCCTTTTTGGAAACTTGGTGGCTTTTTATACCGGTTTGGCTTTGGGTGGATACCACACACAATAAAACTTTACACCGTCTTATCTTTATCGCTACCTTTTTTTTTCTGGAGGAATTTTCTGTATATAAATTTTCATAATTCTGATAGTTTTGATAATTTTCAAGTTTAGCCGTTAGATGAGCCTAATTGGCATGGGTAGGCTTATGGTATGACCATGCTTCACATGCTTAAGTTTCTTCAGTCCCACTTTTGCACACTCACGATAACAAACGCTGATTTCGTTCAATTTGGTCACTCGATCAGCGTATCCCTTTCAGTTGTTTCCCTGCACCTTTCCCTTACTTTTTCAAGATTTCGGCAGCATTATGATTTCTTCTCGACATGATAAGATATGGTTTTAGTTGCTTACAATACTTAGGAATGTGAACATACAAAAGGTCACACCGTCTTATATTCCTCTCTATCTTTTTTCGTGAGGAATTTGATGTCTATAAATAATTAGCCGTTACAAGTGAGAATTTCTCATAAAAATTCTCATAATTGAGAATTTGTTCGTTTGCTTTCTTCGCTTACATTTTGTCAAGCAGTAATCCCTGAAGGTCACTGTTACTAAAACATCAGACCTCGTAACGTTTTGTTTTTTGGTTATTAGCAAAAAAAAAAAAACCCTTTTGGTTGTGGGTGTTCATGTTGTAGCTGGTCTAACGTGCATCCGTTTATTCTTACCCAATCCACGGCAACGTAAATGTCTGCTTATTTTGTTCTTTGTTACAATTTAGCTTTTAGTTCGTCCAAGGTTTTACAATAAATCTAAATACCAGTGTTGATTGTTCAAGTGATTGATGCTTGAAATCGTTGGTTGCAACACGGAAAAGAAACGCCGTTTAAATTCCCAGGTGGCGAATTTGAAAACCCTCCCACGCATTTGTCGTGACTCCTATAATCAGCAAACCAACAAAAGGACCATGTTCAGATCATGAGGCAATCGTGTGGTTCAGGTGCGTAGGGATTCCCACTTTTATGTTGTGAAGCAATAAGTCTATAAATTTAACATGGGGAAAACGTTATTAGCTAGTTAGTAGAGACAGAATCATAAAAACAACATTATTGATACACCTTTCTCTCTATGAATAGTGGACACTCATCATTTAACTCTTAGTTTTTTCTTTATCCCTGAATCTTCCCCTTTACATTTTCCACTTTTGGAAAGATTTCGGCCACATTGGTATTGTACCCTCAGCTTGGTAAAATATGATTTTAGTTGCTTGCAGGTAACAGACACATGTATGCTAGTGAAGCCGCCTTTTTATCACCAATCAAGCTTTTAGCAATCGGAGGTCTACAATCCCATGGTCTACACTGTTGCTTGACGACGACACACTAGCGTGTGTATAGATAACAGGCCAAACAAAAAAAATAAAATTCTAACCGACATTGAACTGCCTTTGTAAAATAACAATTGTAAAGCCCGTCATGAAGACGGGCAAATCTTGCAGTACAGCTGCCCCATAACAGTGAAATGTGTAATTAAATTATGCAGGTTCTTGAAGATGGGTAATTTGCGCTAAGGTGGCGTCGCTCACTCAATTCGTGCAACCTCTGATTCATTTCACCATCCTTCATTCATTTCCATAACCCGGGAGCAGATGGCGTCTTTCACGTCTTGTGGCCTGGTCTTTTCTTTTTTTTTACACTGAATCCCACTTCGCATTTTGGTGTGTCTTTTTAAGCCGTGTAGTAGGTTTTGCATGTGTTGTTGCTCTTACTCATATACCCCTTCCCCACGATTATTGTTCCCTACTTGAACCCTACTTTCTTCGCCTTTCCTCCCCGCTATTCTCCTTCCCTCCCCGCCTACCCTTCTCTCCCTTACTATTCTCCCTCTCTCTGTCTGTTCCCTTTTAGTTTTTCATTCCCCCCCCCCCACCCATTCGCTCCTTCCTACTTTGTTATTTTCGTACTGATTCGTACTGCGCTTTGATTGAGTCCTGCTGGTGCATCCTCTGATTCTTGTCACCATCCTTCATTAATTTCCGTTAACCGGACTCAGAAGGCGTGTTTCACGTCGTGTGGCCTGTCTTTTTTTTTGCACTGAATCCGACTGCTCTTTTTTTGTGTCTTTTAAAGCCCCGTAGTAGGATTGAATTTGTAATTGGCCTCTCCCTCCACCTATATTACCCGTACACCTATATTCCTTTATTCCCCACTCCTTCAATCGCTCCTCCCTACTTCTTTCATTTTTGTACTGAATTGTTTTATTTTCTTGTGCCTTTTTTGTGAGAATTGTCATCGATAGCAGTCATAGTAATCGATGCAGGATTGTTTCCTCCGACATAAGGATTCATTTTTACTTTTCACTCAAGCTCGACTATGTTACTTCATAAATAAATACTATGCCACATGGAGAAGACATTCCTGCATAAACTACATTTATATGGCCTATCAACAACTTGGCTGTTATAGTACACGGGTCCACGATTATGTTACTTTATTTAGTGTGGCGGCGTCTTGAATTTATTGGTTTTGTCCACGGTTTCGGTCCATGTGCATGTTTGTAAGACATTGTTGTTTGCAGCATTATTGTTACAACAATGCTGAAGCAATGTTGTAACAATAATGCAAAAAAAAAAAAAAAAAAAAAAAAAAAAAGATATTGTTGTTTTTAGAATTGTAAAACATTGTTAAAGCATTTTTTGCTGAGCACTGACGCTGGTCGCTGGCGCGAAGCTGCAACAGGTTAATACTAGCTGTAAAACCCGTCATGAAGACGGGCAACTCTAGGAGTACAACTGCCCCACAAAAGTGAAATGTGTAATTTAAATAATGCGGGTTCTTGAGGAAGGGTAATTGCTCTAAGGTTGCTTCGCTCACTCAATCCATGTATCCTGTGATCCTGTGATTCCTGTGGTTGGCGCTAATGACCAAGCTGTCGACGCGCCATTAAGCCTCCACGCAATCCATGTCTCCTGTGATTCATTTCACCACCCTTCATTCATTTCCGTTATCCCGGAGCAGATGGTGTCTTTCACGTCCTGTGGCCTGGTTTTTTTTTCCGCACTGAATCCGACTGCGCATTTTTTGTGTCTTTGTAAGCCCTGTAACCCGGGATCAGACAGATATTTTTATTGTTTTTCACTCAATCCCGATTACGTGACTTCATGAAAC
>JAHWFP010017776.1:0-27972 GCA_023313725.1 Lithobius niger | reverse complement strand
TTTTAATGACTGTACCATATGTGTTAATGCTCCTTAAAACTCTAGGACAAAGGCTCATTCGGCTAAGTTTGGGCTATTTGCCTTTTGGTGTGACGCACTGTTGTTACTTGCAGGCATTTGTCTTATTTTAGCTTTATTTTCAAATAGGTCAAAGCTATCTTATTTACAATTTATTAATATTATATTAATAGGCTTTCGTTTGCTCCATCATTTACTGTCTGTTTAGCTTCTTTCCACATCTGACACTAAATTAATACAGATGCAAACCTATTTATGGTGACTTTTGGATTTATATGTCAGACTGCCTGAGCACGGAATCGAACCCACGACCTTTGGAACCAGAGACCGAAGTCTCTTCCAAAGGTCGTGGGTTCGATTCCCCACTCAGGCAGTCTGTCATATAAGTCCAAAAGGGAACGTAAATAGGTTTGCTTCTGTATTAATTTGACTCGAGCCTTCGGCTTTCAGTCCTGTGTTCCGACACTAAAGATGTGAGCCCTCGCCGCTACCATCGCTGCCGATAGAAATAAAACGGCACGTTTGTGATGGCTGGTTGGACTGCCGCCGCTAATAATTCTGACATTGTTTACAACCAATACCAGTGTAAATACCAGTTTCGTTGCCACGCTGAAGGTAATCCCTCCAAGCATTCGTTTTTTCAAATGATGCTAAGGTGCATCTTACCGGAATCCTTTTGTTTTTTATGTTTGCGTTTCTTTCTGTAGTTGTTGAATGCAAGGGCCAAATGTTATTATTTCATTGAATTACGTCGAAAAAGGTTATCAGCTAGAAAGAAGAAACGAAAATTTTATTTTCCGTGTTTTTTTAAGTTCACTTGACTACCACCAGCAAGTTGCGTGCGTCGTCGGAATTTCTTAACTACTCACGATTACAAATTTACAATGGTGAGTGTTAGAAATAAATTCGAAAATTTGTTATTTCTCCCTTAATAATTGTTCGATTTACGTCAAATTTTGTCTCAGCAATACTGTTTGGGGTATCAAGCGTTGTACCAAATTTCATTCCAATCCGATCTTTTGTTTGGGCTCCGCCCAGACTAAAAATGTGCAACCAACCAACCAACATTTTGCAATTTGGTGTACGTTATAGGCTACGCTTCGCTCGCTCGCTCCGCCAATAATGCAGGTTCTTGAAGAGGGGTAATTGCGCTAAAGTTGCTTCGCTCTCTCAATCCATGTATTCTGTGATTCATTTCATCATCCCTCACCGTTACCCTGGAGCAGACGGTGTCTTTCACGTCCTGTGGCCTGGTTTTTTTTCCCGCACTGAATCCGACGGCGCATTTTTGTGTCTTTCTAAGCCCTGTAACCCGGGAGCAGACATATCTTTGTTTTGTTTTTCACTCAATCCCGATTACGTGACTTCATGAAACCAAGTGCAATGCCAGATGGAGAAGACATTTCTGCACAACCTATATGAAGATGGGCAAATGTAGGAGTACAGCTGCACCTTAACAGTGAAATGTGTAATTTAAATAATGCAGGTTCTTGAAGAAGGGTAATTGCTCTAAGGTTGTTTCGCTCACTGAATCCATGTATCCTGTGATTCATTTCACCATCCTTCATTCATTTCCGTTACCCCGGAGCAGATGGTGTTTTTCACGTCCTGTGGCCTGGTTTTTTTTTTCCGCACTGAATCCGACTGCGCATTTTTTGTGTCTTTGGAAGCCCTGTAACACGGGAGCAGACAGACATTTTTATTGTTTTTCACTCAATCCCGATTACGTGACTTCATGAAACCAAGTACAATGCCAGATGGAGAAGACATTTACGCACAGCCTATATGAAGGCGGATAAGTGTAGGAATACAACTGCCCCATAACAGTGAAATGTGTAATTTAAACTAGGAAACAGGCTTTGGGCATATTGTAGGCGGAGCGAACAGACCTTTATTTCAAATTTGTATTTAGTGTTTATTTTAATGACTGTACCATATGTGTTAATGCTCCTTAAAACTCTGGAGAAATGCTCATTCGGCTAAGTTTGGGCTATTTGCCTTTTGGTGTGACCCACTGTTGTTATTTGCAGGCCTTTGTCTTATTTTAGCTTTATTTTCAAATAGGTCAAAGCTATCTTATTTATAATTTATTAATATTATATTAATAGGCTTTCGTTTGCTCCATCATTTAGTGTCTGTTTAGCTTCTTTCCACGTCTGACACTAAATTAAGACAGATGCAAACCTATTTATGTTGCCTTTTCGATTTATATGTCAGACTCCCTGAGCACGGAATCGAACCCACGACCTTTGGAACCAGAGACCGAGGTCTCTTCCAAAGGTCGTGGGTTCGATTCCCCACTCAGGCAGTCTGTCATATAAGTAAGTCCAAAAGGCAACGTAAATAGGTTTGCTTCTGTATTAATTTGACTCGAGCCTTCGGCTTTCAGTCCTGTGTTCTGACACTAAAGACGTGAGCCATCGCCGCTACCATCGCCGCCGATAAAATAAAACGGCATGTTTGTGATGGCTGGTTGGACTGCCGCCACTAATAATTCTGACATTGTTTACAACAATAATTACTGCCGCGCAAAGTGCCTTCCCTAGATTACAAAATGTTAATAATAAAGCATTTAACTGTAAGCCAAACAATCATCTGAGCGATAGTTTTTAACAATAATTAAAAAATTCAGCAGGTTGGCAATGCTGCCGCTGGTCTTACAGTAGAATGACAACGCCACCAACGAAAATATTGATACGCACACCTCTATCACTTACGGCGACAGCGATTTTAAAACCACATTATAATCCATCAGTAACGATCACAATATTGTAGGTAAAAAAGTGTTGGCTCTTAGACCTACTTTAGCCTTTAGGCCTAATTTGTAGCTTTTAGGCCTAATATTTAGTCGTCATTTTTATTTTGTAAGTAGCAGCTGCCTTTGAGATTAAGCCTATTCATTAATGCACCACGGTTCGAGTCAACACGTTGCCGTGGCAACGAAGGATATTTTAAAAACTATTAGATGCAGACATTATTGTTGTTTCGTGCTGTGTTTAAATACGTCGTCCGATGTTAGTTCGTTTTATATGTATAGCTTCGCCATTATACGACGATTTCGGTTTCATATTCGGGATTCCCATCGGTAGTGTAAATACCAGTTTCGTTGCCATGTTGAAGGTAATCCCTCCAAGCATTCGTTTTTTCAAATGATGCTAAGATGCATCTTACCGGAATCCTTTTGTTTTTTATGTTTGCGTTTCTTTCTGTAGTTGTTGAATGCAAGGGCCAAATGTTATTATTTCATTGAATGACGTCGAAAACGGTTATCAGATAGAAAGAAGAAACGAAAATTTAATTTTCCGTATTTTTTTTAAGTTCACTTGAGTACCACCAGCAAGTTGTATGCGTCGTCGGAATTCCTTAACTACTCACGTTTCCAAATTTACAATGGTGAGTGTTGGAAATAAATTCGAAAATTTGTTATTTCTCCCGTAATAATTGTTCGATTTACGTCAAATTTTGGCTCAGCAATACTGTTTGGGGTATCAAGCGTTGTACCAAATTTCATTTCAATCCGATCTTTTGTTTGGGCTCCACCCAGACTAAAAATGTGCAACCAACCAACCAACCAACCAACAACATTTTGCAATTTGGTATCCGTTATAGGCTCGCTTCGCTCGCTCGCTCCGCTAATAATGCAGGTTCTTGAAGAGGAGTAATTGCGCTAAGGTTGCTTCGCTCTCTCAATCCATGTACCCTGTGATTCATTTCACCATCCCTCACCGTTACCCTGGAGCAGACGGTGTCTTTCACGTCCTGTGGCCTGGTTTTTTTTTCCGCACTGAATCCGACGGCGCATTTTTTGTGCCTTTGTAAGCCCTGTAACCCGGGAGCAGACATATCTTTGATTTGTTTTTCATTCAATCCCGATTACGTGACTTCATGAAACCAAGTGCAATGTCAGATGGAGAAGACATTTCTACACAACCTATATGAAGATGGGTAAATGTAGGAGTACAGCTGCCCCTTAACAGTGAAATGGGTAATTTAAATAATGCAGGTTCTTGAAGAGGGGTAATTGCTCTAAGGTAATTTCGCTCACTCAATCCATGTATCTTGTGATTCATTTCACCATCCTTCATTCATTTCCGTTACCCGGGAGCAGACGGTGTCTTTCACGTCCTGTGGCCTAGTTTTTTTCCCGCACTGAATCCGACTGCGCTTTTTTTGTGTTTTTCAAAGCCATGTAACCCGGGAGCAAACAGACTTTTTTCGTTTTTTTCACTGAAGCCCGATCACGTGATTTCGTGAAACCAAGTACAATGCATGTTTGTAAAGACATTGTTGTTTGTAGCATTATTGTTACACCATTGCTTCTGCATTGTTTCCTCCGATAAATTCTTTTTTTTTTCTGCCGGAAAAGATATTGTTGTATTTATCATTGTTAAAGCATTGTTTAAAGCATATTTGGGCCAGCGCTGGCAAAAGAGTGGCAACCACCGTTTTAGTCTTCTGTACGCCGTAACCGGCGAGAAGACTATTGCAACGACTTTGTCCGTCCGTCCATCCGTCCGTCCGTCCGTCGCTTTTTTCAACTTCGCAACAGTACCAGATATTGACGACCATTGTTTACAAGGTCCATTGTTTACAACGTCCATTGTGTAATAGACTGCTTCGACGCGTCCATTGTTTACAACGTCAAGTTTAATAGACTGCTTCGACGTAACTAAATTAAATAATAACAGCAGTTGTAGTGCATGATAGAGGTGTGCGCCTCAACATTGGAAGTGGAGGAACCGTACAGAAGACCGGTGCGACTAGGCAGTCGCTGTAGCCGCTTGTTATGGGTAATTAAGATTCCGACGAGGAAGAAAGAAATTCACTGATCCCAACTAACGATGAATCGAGAAGTTGCTTTTACGTGTTTTATGATCTAACCCATATGACATTGGAGACGTCGGCTACCAGACGCATTTAGATGTAAAATACTGATCGAAAGACCGTAAAGACAACAAAGAGGAAAGTTAACTTGCTTCTTGCGCTTCCACAATAGAAATGAAGGACGGCAACACGAACAAGCAACTACGTGAAATAGAATAGGTTCTAGCAACATTACTCGATTGGTCCAGCCAGGTGCATCGGTGGTTCAGTGGTAGAATGCTCGCCTGCCATGCGGGCGGCCTGGGTTCGATTCCCGGCCGATGCACCACAGTGTATTGACGAGAGTTCAGTGGTAGTTGATGGAAAAGATGTTATGGCTTGGCTAGTAAAAATGACTCTGGTTATTTGGTTCCATTGGGTTTATTGCGGTGGAGGTTGCAATTTTATGCTCGCCCGACTTACGCACGGAATAACCGTTGCGGTTTTACACTGGCTGTTTGCGGGACTTAAAGATTAGGGAAAAAGCAGTAAAAGTATTGGTGGTAAATAGATGGAGTTACGTCATGTTGCACAATAATTTTGGTATAAAGATCGAAATATTGGGTAGACAAAAAGGCGTATAAATTATGATTTCACTCCTACGTGTTACAGTTTGGAGGAATTGGAATGGAATGAATAATACAAGTGGTAACCATGCATGGCAAACAAAGCATGACACCATGACTACAATGCACGTCATGGCATGCATGCGCACATTGGCCTATAATAATACAGTCTGGACTAGACTCGAACTTCTTGGGAGCTATCAAGAGAATTTCAAGGAGTCGCACGAACCCTGAATTAGTTAATCTGTAGGTCTGTACTAAGGACTCTTAAAGTATGGTTTTTACGATATTTCAGCGATGTCCTTTAGCCAAATAGAATGAACCAATCAGACATATCGTTTTTTCCATTAAAAACTGTAAAACAGTAAAGCAGTAAGGTTTCACGTGGACTAAACAGTACAGGAACAATGCGGTCTGTGAAACCTTACAGTAAAGTTTATTTGTGTTACTTTGCTGTTTTGCCTTCGGATCAGTTAAACCTTACCTTAAACATCAAACGAGCTCGTTTTTGTTTTCTAATAACGAAGTTTTGGGTTTGACGTCAGTAATGCCTTCCTATGTTGTTGCCTCACTACCAGAGGAGTAAGAATACAGACCCGCAAACAAACAAAACAAATTGTACTTTTTGAATGGTGAAGAATTGAAAACGTGTTGAGAAATTGTAAGCTGTAATTGCAATTAGCTTACGTCCAAATAATCACTATATATATTATGTTTTGCTCTTGCGACCGAAATCAAGGATTAAAACCAAAACAGTGAGTGATGCGATTTGTTTTGCTAGTTAATATATTTAAAAAAAAACACAGTACCGACGAAAGACAAAAACAAACCCAGAACCCAAAAGATCTTCGTCGTAACTGCAAAACCTCTGGTAACTGCTTTCTCTGGTAAAATTCAAATTTTACAAGAGAAGCAAAAAACACTTCTGTAGATACAAGATTTTTCATTAATTAAATCATGCGTTCAAACAAGAGGCAAAAACCTCGTAAGTAAAAAACTTGTTTTAATTACGTTTTATTACATATTTTTAAATGCCTTCCAGGGCAAACTATCATTGGACGCATGCTCGGAATTCACTAGTAAATATATTTTTTCTTCATTGCTGCTGCTCCCTTGTCATCCCTAGCTGTTCACAGTGATAACTCCATTCGCCTTATCACTTTGAACAGCTGGGGATGAAAAGCGAACAGTAATAATGACGAAAAATCACAAGTCATCATGGCTCCAATGAATCCATTCGTGCGCGGTCTAAATTCAACGTGACTATTAGTTTGTTCCAATAACGTATGTACAATGCAGAGGTGTCAGAGCTGCTGTCAAGGTCTTTTTACCTGCCATGGTGATGGGTTGATTACAGCTTCCACTACACACCAGGTGCTGTACAATTTCGTAAACAGGTAAAATTATTATGAAAAGAGGTGTATGGCGTGATATAAAACTGGAAGTAGTACGGAAGATGAAAAGATTTCAAACCCTGAATATTGTTTGTATAATTTTTAAAACTATTTAATTCTGAAGTATGCATCACTCATTTTGGCAAGGCTACAGTTTATCACTAAAAACAGAAATGTTATTTATAAATCAGGAGTTTATAAATGCCTATACGTTGTAGCTCCCGAATCTTAGTCCACAAAGTCGTCGTAGTTTTGAAGAACCGAAACTCTTTACTCTCTTCATGCTCGCTTCAAAACGGTTGATTCCCAGTTGCTGTTCGCTTGGATCTAGCGCAAAAAGTGATATTTTTCAAACATATTTATTAGATAAAGCTGCCTAGTTTTTAGCGCAAATTTTCCGCAAAATTATAACGGGCAATCGTTCAGCAACTAGCCACATGGGACGCGACTCAAAACGACTGATGGATCATGGGATAGAATTCTTGGTGACTCCTCCTTTATCCTACTCCAGAAAAAACTAAAAGTGTACACGTGCGCATTTGTGTCTGCTTGAGTGCGTTCTTCGTCTGAGTATGTTTGTAAATCTCTTGAATAAACTGCACGTTTGAACGAAAGTAATTAAAATTTGTCACACCTATACCGTTTTTAACTAGAGACCATGTAAAGAACTAAAATTGCTCCCAAAGCTTATTAAATTTCCAGTAACATGTAGCCAAACTTTCGTCTAGAATATTATTTTCAGACCGTTTCTCAGGAATCTGGAGATAAAGCAATATGGTTACGAGGTTTACCAGGATAATAACTATTTTAACATTTGCTTTATGAATTTTTTTCCTAATTATAATCCAATATTTTCTGTTATCTTCACGAAATTTTTCATTATAAAGTTAAACTAGTAACATACCAAAAAATATCTTCACCGACTTTACCATGATACAATCATATAACTATCTGCACCTTTGTTTTTCCTAAAGGCAGTGAACTTGGCCAAACGAGTCGGAAGCATGCGAGACATATAGCCTCTTTTAAAGCAAAGTGGCTCAGCAAGATTATTTTTTTGCTCAGAAACAATTTTACTCTCGCCTGCAGCTCGATTCCTGAACTGAATTTTTTTTAATTTTATAACTTAAAATATAGGCACTAAGAAGGACCAGAGCCTTTTGAATGCTATGTTAATGTCACTAAAATATTGTTGTTGTTGTTGTTGTTGTCAGGACTTTTTGCTGTCCCTTTGAGATTGAATCAATGAACACATTTTAAATTTTTTTTGGCTTAAAATGTAATCCTTTGAAAGCCTAGGGATTTTTGAAAGTTATTTTAATGAGACTGCAGTGTTGTTGTTGTTTTTAATGTTGTTGTTGTTTGGGACTTTTCTCCTTTATCGCACAGCTGAATCACACATGTTTCCCAACTGTGTTTAAATTCTTCTATTATCCAATAGTTTAACATTGTTATGTGGCGATAAGAATCCCGGATAATAACCCTACGAATACAGCTGCGGGTACGAATTTTATTTGATTCAGTCTGAAAAGAGAACTTAGTATCAAAATACACTTTAGGTTAAATATTAGAATAAATATTGTATAGCCAGCCTAACTCTCGTTCATCTGATGATTGGCTCTAATCTCGTTTATCTCATTAAGTCAAATCTTATTGATATAATTTATGTCAAGTCTCGTTTATACGATTTATCTGAAAAAACCTTCTTCTCAATTAGCTAGTATAGCAATTATCTCATACATGGCAAATATATATTTATTTAAATTATCAGAAGTATCTCAAGAAAAGAAATAACACACATTAGTATTAATAATAAAGCTTAAGTGTATAAAATACGGATGTAAGCATTAAAACAAACTTAATGCTTTAACGGAACAGATACAAGAAAAACACATGTAAGTCGTCAACATCGCTTGATACGAGTAAAAGAATCTCACGCATCCAAACAAGTTAAAAAAAATAATAAACTATGGGATAATAAAATTCGTCCACGAAAGCCATTACAGCCGAAATCCACAGAAAAAACTTTTTCAAATCATTTTTCAGAAAATAATCTCTTTTCGCGGGCCACCTTCATCCATCCTATACTTTAAAAATTTTAATTTTGGATTTCGGCAGTTTTTGATCTGCAACCGTTGTCTGCTCTGTTTTTTAACTGCTTATGCATTTTATGCATAAAAGCAGTTATTGAAATACAGTTGGAGAGAAAAGGGCTTGCGTCGTGATGTCACTAGAACTATTGTATAGTGACGTCACGTCCCACTCAAGTCGTTTATTTGAACGGATCAGTCGTATCACTTATTAGCGTCAGGCCGGAAATGCCAGAATGTCAGTCGATAATCATGATTTTCGATGAGAACACGTGGCCAGCACATTGTTGGCTTTGTTATTGAACAGTTTATGATGAATTCGTTTGCATATGAAGGGATCTAGGTCCTTGATCAAGAATTTTTCCCAATTTTGCGTCCTCATGGAAAAGAAGTTGACCCAGAATTAAACTAGTTAGTTTCAAGTTTTGACAACTTTGCACGCAAAACGGAGTCCTATCTGTCGTTCTTCTTTCGGCGACCCGAAAAAAAATGGTGGCTACTTTGCACTTCGCCGTTAGTTATGTTGAACAAATAGCTCCTGCTAATCAGATAATCCGATCATTGTATAATTGGTGGAAGTTATCGGAATATTATTTAGTGCAACAGCTGTGCAGTATCAATTTGACAAACATGTGAGTAACAGGGTAGTGCGTAACTGTAGCAGAGACGACAGGAAGGATAAACGTTGGAGGAGAGTAAACCAAAAATTTACCGACATGATATTCCATGTAGCAAAAAAGTTATGTAATTTTTCCGACTGATTTGCTGACTGGCCAAAAATTATGTAACATTGGGGGGTTGTGACACCCTCCCCCCGAACCCCTCCCCCCCTATAAAAACCTCCCTGAATTGTAGTATGGAGAAGCCCGGATATTTTCCTACGATGACGGATTTCGATTAGAAGACAGCGCTACGTGTTAAATAAAGGCAGAATTCCAAATTCATTATACGATCACTTTCGATAGAAAAAAAAATAGAGAGCTTTAGCTCTAGAAGAAAAATAGAAATTGGCTGGTCATTAATGTAACTCGTCCTGAATCGCGCCCTTTTTTAGTTAACAAAAGTTAACACGCATTACGTTTGAATGCAGAATGCTATCGCTTTTAGTTGGTGGTTAAGGTTGGGACGATACCTTCCCTTGTAAAATTTACATCAGGGGAGATGACGATAAAAATCTAAATGACGTATTATGACGCGAGCAGGTGAGTTTTGAGATCACGGCCAACTGCGATAAGCATACCGACGTGGGTACGACGAAGACCGGACGAGCGAAACAGCGATCCGCATTTGTAATACAGAGCTGAGTGCTATCGCGAGGCGTGATAATTCAATATGCAGGATTACTCATCCTAACCCACTGGTTCCCCCAATAAAGAAAGCTACCAAACGAGAGGCTTCTTCCTTTCCCCTCAACTCTGCCAACAGTTATAATTTTCGTCTGATCTGGCATCCGGTAAGATGGCAGTGATGGTTTGGGGGAGGGGTGGGAGGGTCGCCCGATTGCTTCGGGGTCTAGCCTGGGATCAACGGATTTAACTGCACATTTCTTTTACCCCAAGCTGCGCCAAAATATTATTAATTTTTGTGTGTTTTATATATCTAAGTATTCCGACTGAGGTCCATTTTTCAGAATGAGAATTTTTCTTGGCTGTGATGGGGGATGGGGCAGTTGCGCCCTCCCCCTCCCCAAAATCGATCATGGTCGCATTGCATGCCTGATTGTTTAGACCTATTTAATAGATTTGTATTACTGGAACCTATGCCGCTCTTTTATTATTCATTTAATAAGAGCTTAAATCGGAGCATTGGTTATGATGGGTTCTACTCCTAGCCTACCCAAGAATTGTGTCCTCCATTCTTCAACTGTCGTTTTACCTGTCCCAACCCACATATGAAGCGTGGGCTCATAATTTTTTAGCATAAGCAGTTATTGTATTTATTAAAATTCTTGTTATATTTAGATATGCTTCTTTTTTGGGGGCGTGGAGGTGGGTAGAGGCAGAACTTTGTAATATTTGAAATTGAAAACCTTACAGTTATGCATTTTGTTTAACTATGAATTTTTAACATAACATAATTCAATAATATTACAGAAAAACAAATAATTACTATAAACCATCAGCTGCTGCAGATTTATCCAAATAGAACAGTTCATGTCAAAGCGAAGCCAGGTAAACAGTGGTTCACTTTCTTGACTTATAAAGTGCTCAATATGTCAAGGAAGAGAACGATTGTGTAGATGACTTTGGTTTGATATGTTACCTTGATCATATCAAAAACCAAAACTGATAAAAGGGGCCGCCAAGTTCCGAATGGTTCGGCCCTTCAAAGGAGTGATATCAACACACCAAAACATTCGCCAAGTTGAACATTGCTTTCGGTAGCAATGTTCAAGTTTTCATTTAAAGTATAAGTATTATTCGGTGCGATTAAGTTGACGAATGTTTTGATGTGTTGATATCACTCCTTTGTAGGGCCGAACCATTCGGAACTTGGCGGCCCCTTTTACCAGTTTTGGTTTTTGATATGATCAAGATAACAAACCAATTTATTTGAACCATGTACTCAAACGCTCACATTTAGATCCGCATATGTTAACTAAGACGAATGTTGCCATTACAGCCCGTTTTCGTTTTTATTTTTCCAGCATAGTGGTCTTCTGCTTTATGCTATAGTAGACTATGTTGAAATAACTCATTACGCGTTACTTTGTATTTCTTCCAAATACAATGTATCCGCGTGATTATCAACAACATTTTTCCCCACTTCAATGCAAATTTCCAACCAACTAAATCGTATCAAAGAAAAAACGTTGGTGACATCCGTATATGAAATCACGTTAACGTTAATTACCATTCGCAGCCCGGCTTTGTCTGCCTCACAATGAAAATCCCTCCAGTTAGTGGTTATGTTTTTCTCACGCCTATCTAAATACAGTTTCCATTAGCGTGCTTCAGCAGGGGAGTAAACGGATGTTTCGTGTTGTTATGGACACTACGATCAATGTTGAGACTATTATTATCGAGCGATTCCCGTGGTGTGTCCAGAGTGCACGACACTTTCTCGTTTACATTTCCCCCATAAAAAGATTTCGGGCGCCACCCACAGACACCATATGTTTCCTTTATTATGTTAATTTCGCAGTTTCTTAGTCTCGTAGATACATATATAAAAACAAAACACAACACAGGGAAACCAACCACAATTTAGGAGAGAAAGTACCTTTAATCAATTCCACTCCAGCGTGTACGCACAGGGAACCTTTTTTATAGTTTCATGTGTACACAAGTCGTTGACGCGATTCGATCTCGTTTCCTCTAGGCTCTAGACAAGGCCAACTAATAAATCAGATCGCTTTACTAGAATTCCTAGGGAATCTAATTTGATTTTAATTGCTGGTTTTTATTTTGTATTCTGGTATATGTGCACGTCCTGGTCTGGAAGGGGTTCCAACTGGAATATTTAAAACGTATAACAAACCTTTATTTCTGTATTATTAAGCTTCCCAATCGGCAGTGTGAGCGGACGTTTGCAGACTACAACAATGGCTCATTTAATAATTTTTTTTTTTTTATCGTTCGTGTTGTAGGGATTCCGTCTTGAGGTTTTGGCTTTTGGCGATCAAAAAGCCAGATCTCAAGGGCAAGTATTACATGACGTCACATACACTTCTTTTTCACACGGTACGCATCGCGTAAGTCACAGCGAAAGACTGGCAGTGGGGGGGGGGGGGTGAGGGGTAAAGTGAGCTGTTACCATTAAGCATACGATTACGCATTATCTGAACCTAGAAGAGAACAAACAAACAAGCACGGGAGCCGGCAGCCGGGAGCAGGATACGTGTTCAACTACGTATAGCAAACAGGAGAAAGGGAAGGAAGGCAAGAGGAGAGGGAGAGGATTGGCGGAAAGAGGGGGAGTGTTACACAAACAAAAATCGACTGTTGCAGTGAACGATCAGGCAGCACCGAGCAAATACTGGGAAACAGCCACGGGTCAAAAAATCCCCGGGCGAAGCCGGGTACGATGCTAGTAAGTTATAAATTAAATCATTATCGTTTTTTTTTTAGCAGCTAAATGCTATTAATGGTAACACACTTGAGTAAGCAGAAAGCGAGAAATAAAGAAGCTGATAGGCTGGAATACATCCTGATAAGTTCTTATTTACTAGACTTCTGTTGACTACTGTTGCTTAGATTTTACCAGTTCACTAACACCGCTCGTTGTTGCCCTGTGTAGCACGTAATTATGTGAATAATTATTGGGAATATGTAGTAAAAATAGAAAAGTGCCTTTCCCTGAGAGTAGTCGTGACGTGATGTTAATATGTCGTGTATGATGGTATGTCACACACACACTCACACACAAACCAATGTGCCTGATGCAGCCAGTACGAAATAACTGTTGTCATAATAGAACTGGTCCTATAACAACCTTGACGGCAACTGAATTAGGCAACTGAGTGTGTGTGTTGTAGTCTAAACTTGTTGCCAAGCGAATTATTACAAACAAATGAGCAAGAAAACTGCTGATAGAAAATTAAATTACAAACAAAAAAAAAACGAACGAACGAACGAAAGAAACAGAAAAAGGCTGGAATCACATAAGTGTCCTTTGAAAGCCTTCTTAACACCTACCAAAATTATCGAGTAATGATGAATGAATGAGGAGAGATGAAAACAACCAAACAGCGAAAATTATACACTAGAAATAACAGAAAGACATGTTTATGCACTTACGACATGTTTCGTCGGTGTGGCTTGACCCGGATTCGATATATTAACGATATATTAATATTAAAATGCTTCAAAAACAGGCCAGAAATCCCCAATTAGTCACCACAAAACAAATTCTGTCTCCTTACGAACGGCTAGTGTTTTTTTTAAGGAGCCACTCATTTCAAAAACCATTCGTAGCATCACATTTAATAGTGAAGACACCAAGTCGCACGTTTCATTCGACCAAACCACAAAATATTTTTTTAAACTAACATTTGTAACGTAAATGTTTGGACCGCGCCTGCTTTTACGTAATACACATTCACCAGAACCAGCAATTTCCAACTGAACAGCGTGTAATAGACAATCCTGCCAAAGACCATTAAGCCTGAACCCTCTCGTTTTACAGTCATTTAAAAATATTGATCCCTCGGCTCCTTGAAGGGTAGCGAAAAAAATGTGTAGCACCTTTGTTTTTCCTATCATCCCACCTGTCTGAATATTCTGCGCAATCTAGTGTTAACATCTCATCTGTTAAGACCTTTACTGTTTTGCATCGTAAGGTCTGGTAGAAATAATTATTTAAAATCGGTCACAGTGGCTTTCCAACTTTTGAAGGCATCTGAGGAAGGATAACAATGATTCAGAAAATATTGAAACTCGTCAGAAGAGGAGATTATTGCAGCCTAACAACAAAAATTCGCCTTCAGGAGCATAGCTTTCGCCTTTACTTTATAAAAAGGTGTGAATTAGTAACGCTTAAGCGAGTAAAACCGTCTGTAACCACACAAAAAAAATTAATGCTCTAAAAGAAAAGATATATGAAAACGATGCGGAAGCCTTCAGCGTGGCACTAAAACGTGTCAAAGTAGGTCCATCGTCCCAAAAATAAACAATATATAGTTTCGTTTAGGTTTAATGCGTCACTGGTAGCTTATTCCTATCCTTTAGAGCATGTGTTTTTTTCCCTTTACAGCCAAGCGTCCAATTAGAAGGACGGCTACTGAACGGCAAAAAACTAAGTCCAACGCGCAACGCGAGCTTTGTGAGGGGTCCCCGGGGACCCCGAGTAAAGCGAGCAGCAACAGCCCAGTTGTCAGCGTCCTCGTGTGCAAACCAAGTGAATGCTGGATCGAATCCCGCGACCGACCCAACTGAGTTAAAAAAAAATATCCAGTTTGGCATGGGCATTAAAGGGTTAACTTACAGTTTTTACACGTTTAAATATCTTTCCATGCTAGTGTCGGGTTTTTGTCTGAGATATTTTATATAAGTTAAATTAGAATTTAGGTAAATTAGATAATATAGATTACAGATAATTGAGATGAACGATTTTTCAGACACACGAGATTAAAGAAGATTTGAGATATATTAAACAAGTGTAATTCGTAATAAATCATGCAAACGTTATTTGAGATAACGGGATAAATGAGATTTCAAATTAATGCGATGATAGACAGTGAGATTGAGATTGTACACATAATATTATCTTAATATATATGATAATATTTATTTTTACAGTGAACTTGATCCATCACAATTTTCAATTTTGATTTGTATCTTCAGCTTTATTCGTTGTTTTTATGTTCCAGATTCATGTATCCATAGAACACTTTTACTACTAAACTGTTCTTTTCATAGTCGCTCAAGTATAGGCTTTCGTGTTTGCGGAAAATTTAAACACAGTTCAGATAACTTGTGATAACGTAGTAATGAAGTAATAATTCACTTGAACTGAAGGGGATAAACAAAATTTGATTTTAAGGTGAACGCAAGATACCTCCAAAACCATAAAAAAAATGTTATAGTCACAATAAAATATATTTTATAGGAACCTGCTCCTTGTTAACACGTAGAGTTTAGGCCAAATAAATTAAACTTAGTTCATTCATTCGATCATCAGGAAATGGAGAAATTTTCCCAAAAAAATCAAAAATGATATTGTACTAGTTAAATTATAACAACATTCAAAAAGTACTGGGTCTTGTCAATACAAGCAGTTTTAAAAAAACATGAAAAACAATTAATTGGTTCGATATTTAGGTGAAAACAACAGCAAGAGAATTACATTAAAATGAACCAGAGCCAGTTTAAGTTGTTTTTTTAAAATTAAAATTGGGTTCGTTGTTTCGACCTCTAGCTGAGAGCAGAAAGTACGGAAAACAACTACAGCAACAAGACCACCAGCACCATAAACAAAACAACAAGAAACACAACAGCAATAATGAAGTCATACGAAAATACTTTTCACAGGACTTGTTAATGATTTCAGTTTGTATCGTAAATATTTAAAATTGGTGCATTCATTTGACCTGAAGGTGAGATGAAAAGTCCCAACAACACCTATCTATATTATAATCTTGGAGGCCGGCTAAAAGGAAGGCTAAAAGGAAAACCACTTCTCCCCTCCTCGAGCCCACATTGAAAATGAACTCTCCCACTCTACCTGCATGGGAAACAGGAGGCAGGCATGAGTGGTCGACCAACCCAATAAAGGTTCAATCTGACAAGTCGTCGGGCCTCTCCCATTCTACCTGCATGCAAAGAGGAGGCAGGCATGAGTGGTCGATCAATCTAACAAGTCGTCGGGAAGAGTGCCGGAAAATGTCCCGGAAAAATGTCCCGGAAAATGTGTCCGTAAACTTGATTCATGACCGGCTTCGTGCATAGCACGGGCTTCCTCTAGTAATCTTTAATATGCCACAGTCGAAATCACTAGAACGAGAGCACCGAAAACACAGAGGAAACAAATTATTGCACAAATTTTTCACGGTGTAAAAAAAAGTCCCCGCGTCATGGCTAGACCCTGGATTGTGTGCTCGAGCCGGTCGATTTCACTACGCCAGTCTGCGCAATAAAGTAAATAGGTATGATTTTTAGTACTGATATCTTCTTAAGGATATAACTAAATTTTGAGTGAAAGGGTTAAGATTTAGTGGGTCTCCTTACCAGACCAAATCTTTGCTGGCATGCAAAACAAAGATTTTCATTTTCAGTGCTAGAAATACATTTATGCGTCTTGTTCACCTGTAACAACGAACATATCATGAAAGTGGGACACAAAATGTTAAAAAGGGTACCGTACAATATACTTCCAACCCAATAAAAGGTAACATTTCGCACCAAGGGACCAGCCCTGCTTAACATAAATGGTGTGCCATATTGGTAGGTGACTTTGCGACGTCACCAACCATTATGGCCACACTCACTTGTGTTAAGTAAGCATGGCTGTTCCCTTGGTGCGAAATTTTACCTTTTATTGTGTTAGAAATATATTGTACGTATTTTGAGTCCCATTTTCATGATATGATCGTTGTTACAGGTAAACAAGACCGCATAAATGTATTTCTAGCACTGGTAATTAAAGTCTTTGTTGCGCATGATATTGTGAATTGAGTCTGGTCAAGGGACCCGTTGAATCCTAACTGTTATCTTTTTTATTTACAACGATGATCAAACCAAAAAAAAAAAAAAACTGGTGTAGTATGTTATGGAATATTGACGAAATATTTACGTAATTTACGAGATTTTTTTGGTGCAATTTATTATTGCAGTTCACACCTGTGGAAATGCAGAGAATATTATTTAGCAGCCACAATGAAACCAAGTCATGTGGCAAGGAAGGTGATCAGGAACGCTATTTGCTGGTGCACCACTACCATAAATTTGCAGGTTATTTGAATTCTTGAGTGGGAACAAAAAATTATTTTGGAAAGAACATAGGAAAAATGTAGAATTAAGATCCTGAAAGGATGATAGGTTTCTAACGCTTTAAGCTAGTTCCCTGGAGGAATCGGGAGAGATACACAATATCAATAATCATGATCTTTCAATGATATAAAGCTATTAGTCGTATAATATTTATGTCTTACTGAAAAAAAACTTTGAAGTTAAGGTTTTTACGCATAATACAATTTCCAAGAGAAGATCAACAACAACCTTCCAAAAAAAATCTTGAAAACCAATTTATCAATTGTTGAATAACAAACTTGGTTTCGACTAAAAAAGTAATTCAATAATATTTCTTAGGTTGAGTTGTAATAACTAAATGAAATTGACTGTAGACTTTTTTGTGCAACGCTACACTTTTTACCGCGCTAGACATTCAACTTTGGTCTACATCTACAATTATTGGATTATTGACTACATAACTGCCCACCACAACTAAAGAGGGCGTGGTACACAGTACTTCCCTACGACGAGACAGGGTAAAATTGGATCAATATTTCAGAGCAAGAGCTGTGCATGTTGCCTTGCTAATGTAAAAATATGCCCGATAGCACATTTTGCATCATCTATGGGTAGTTTTTATTAATTAAGGGTGAAATGATTCACCTCGATTAGGCATTTGTCGATTCACCTTTTGTCATGAATTCTCAGGTTTGGCTGCATGCATCTGGTCGAAGTTGACCAAATCCTTAAAACCAACAACTGTTTAAAGTGCAGCAATTTACTGGAGATTAAAAGCAGGGCATAGCTACAACAAGGTTCCGGGTTATAGGAACAGTTTATTATGAATCTCTTGCTTTCGAGAAACCCGGTGTTGGCAAGAAAAGTTGTGTAAACTGTAAAGCAAAATAATAATGAAATAATTTGTCATAAACAGTCAAGATTAAAATAAAAACTGAACGGGTTAAATATGAATGACTTAGAAAACCTCATTAACTTCAGTATTCTAAAGGATGGTAACTCGGTTGAGTTGATTTAATTTCTCAATTTGTCTGGGAGCATATAGACCACTCTTTCATAGATTTATCACTTTCAACATTGCGAGTCAATAGAAAAAGTTCTCTCGTGGTTCAATGAGATACTTGCACTGGGTGAGACAAGTACAAATAATTCCACCCACTTCCCTAAAATACTGTATATCTATAAACCATGGTAATGGTTGATGGATGACCTTGAAAGTGTTCTTCAAGGCCAAAAAGTACTAGAACTGAAGATGAAAGAGAAATATTTTGAACTGTTCAGTTGAAGAGGCTACCTCTATAACAACCAGTAATATCAAAATAAAATGAACATAGGAGAAATTAATTTTGATGAAAACAAGCTTGGGTTGGGAACTTTACTACCTGATTTGCTGTACAGCACTTGACCACCCACTTTGCACGGGCTAAATAAAATTGCAAAATATTTTTTGTAGGATCACTTTATTGCTGGACTCCAGGTAATGCCCAATCCAAGCTTGTTTTAACCATAGCTGTTATGCCAGTAAGTTGATATTTCGTGTTTGTTACTCATTGTGCCTATCAACTCTACAGCGCAACCGTTTTTCTCTCTCTATCTTCGTTTCGTACTATAATTTTGTGTTGGGCAGATTTAATAATAGTAGAAACTAACATAGAAGGCATCTAGCCTAAGTCTTAGGTTTAACACCAATATCACAAAACAGATGATAGAATCACACTTTGTTCACTGCATCACCGTACACTCAGAAGTCACTGTGCACTTAATACAAGATGTTCACAGTCTGCGGATGGGAAGTATACAAACGTTGTAGGTAGCCGTTTTCAAACTAGTTCACAGTACAACCAGTGCATCAGAACTAAGATGGCACACATTGATGTGTATCATCAGTGCACAGCCTATTCAGATTGTACACAATTCTGCCTCTTGGCGAACTTCGGTAAAATAATGATAAGCCAAATACCTATTTTATTACAACTACAAACAAATTGGTCGAAAAAAACTGGAGGGATAATTTCAGGGTTGACTTGGGAATCCAGGGAGAGGAATAATATACGAATACCCTCTAGAAATTCCACCAACCATTTTATTACAAGTAAAAACAAACTAGTGGGAAAATATATGGGGATAGTTTCAGGGTTGACTTGGGAATTGTGCCGTTATTGTTTTTGTGGGAAGAAATGTCCAGGGGACAAAAATCTAGGGTGGGGGTTAATTTACGAATACCCTCTCGAAATAACCATTTTTTTACAAGTACAAACAATTTGGTGGAAAAAAATCTATGGGGAGAATTTCACAGTTGACTTGGGAATTGAGCCGTTATCGTTTTTTTTGTGGGGAGAAATATCCAGGGGATAAAATACGAATCCAGGGTGGAGGATAATATACGAATACCCTCTGGAAACTCCCAAACCATGGTTTGTGCATGTGCGATTCTGTGACTCTCCTACAAAACGTTTCAGGGTTGGAAGAAAATTAACCAGACGTCTGCCACACCTTTACGAAATAAGTCTTATTTCTCGCAACATGCTCGCGTATCCATTCCGTTATGCAGGTTCAGAACAGCTGCAGACATTAATCCTGAAAAAGGGTAGAACGTCATACAATTAGAGCTTATTGCTACTTTTACCCCGACCAACTTTAAAACGATCCAGTATAAATCCCGTATTCGTATGTATGCAGCAATGCAGCAATGATTATACACTTATTCTGAACACTTATGCTGCACGGTTTTAAGATACAACATAACCATCTTTATAAAGCAACTTGCAGTCGACCCTAACTTCTGTGCCACGATGGGTTTGTACATGTTGGCCTAAAAATGCAACCTGACTTAAAGAGGCATTCCCCCTGTTTTTGTTTTTTCCCCTTAGCAGGAGTTAGCCTTCAGGACAGATTGAGAGAGAGGGAGCTTGGGTAATATTCAGTGATAGCCTTCTTATCCTACGAGAAAAAAAATATTCCACAAGAATAAAACAAAGATCATTACAAGCAGTATTCCTCTTTTTTATGTCTTCATTTTATACCTTCTCGTTTTATTGGGGCTAACCCAATAAAGCGAAGTAAGGAAGGTATAAAATGTAACAGTTGCAAATACCCACAGTTGAGAAGGCCAGTCAAACAGAGGAAGTGGTCAGCTAGATCGAAATTCCCATGCCCTGCTCCCGGATACTATTACGCGCTAAACATGAACGGAGTACGGACAGCAATATGTATTTCTAATGCCCCATTTTTACAAGTAAAATTGGTTAGACAATGGGAATACACGTTAATTAAACCAGACCATGCCTGTGAGCAAAAAAAGAATTAGGATTTTCCTACAGTATTACAGTCTAAACCTTCAAAGACTATGTCTCATTGTCAAAAGGGAAAATTGCACAAAGGCACAAAACTACGTAAACACGCGGAATAAACCGTCCAAGTCAAGAAAAAAAATTCTAAAGTAAATTTAAAAGCCAGAAAACGGAGAGCGTCCTTTTTGTACTGAACGCACAAATGGGTCAAACAGCAATTTCGATGTTGTTCACCAGGGGTAATGAATAAAACCAGGAGGAAATCAATAAAGCAAGCGTATGCTTTATTTTTCTGATAAAACCCAGACCTCACGCAATTCTTATAGGTTTCCTATCCAATTTCTTATAGGTTCATCACAAAGAGTTAATTCTCTAAGCTCTTGTTTTTAAATTTACTTTTTGCATGTTATTTTTTCTTGACTTGCGCAGTTTTGTCTTCATTTTCCCGTCATTTTGCACAATCATGTACTGTTAAATGTTTCTTTTTGTTCCCTGGAAAATGACCTATGGTCAGCATTCTTAAAGATTATACGAAAAACAACCGTCAATAGTAAGCCATGGGAAGAGATTTACTTTATTAGTTTTTCTTTGCTCAATTTTGGTAAACAATTTGCAGCAAAAAATGTCCTCACGCGTTTCGAGACGACGACGAATGTTAATGTATATCAACATCGGATTTAAAGGAATAATAAACAAGACATAAAATATTTATTTCGTATCTTTATTTTTTTATGCTCAATTGAATAACCAGTTTGGCAATAGCCAGCGGGTAGAAAAGACGGGGTTTGAAACACTACACATTAACGCTGACAAGTTGAACCGAAGGCCACCCACCTTGAGTTTAGCCTGTTCCAATACAACAGCATCAGTAAGTCGCAGTAAATTATGGGTAATAACTGAAACGGGCGAAACCAATTTTTTTCCCATTCGCCTGTCCGCGTGTCAAGGAATGTGTGTGTACGACGCAGGTTTAACTAGATTACAGATTTAGTTAAGAAAATGTTGTTTGACCACAAAAGGTTTGATCTGTGTGAAAACTATAATGCCAGTACCCGTGAATACCCTTTAATCAGACTAACACAAAAGTTGTTCCAACTTACTCCAAAAGTAATTAACGCATGATATCAAATTACGACCAATTTTAAGAGCACGTGGCTTATAGCTTTATAGTTAAACTTTATGAGAAATCAATGAGGTTATTTTGTGTTTATGTTGAAAATAGTAAAATTAATACTCATAAACACAAACTTGCAAAGCATCGTTGCCGCAGCAACAAAGCACAACAAGGTGGTCAGATAGGCGCAATAATGGGTGGTTACGAACCTTTTAAATAACAAGAGTACGTTATTTACTTGAATATAATGTTGTTTTTCTTAAATTAGGCCTATTTGCTTTTGTGCTGGTGTGTTTACCTTACATTCTAGGGCCTCACAACTATTTATAACCACGTTAAATTTAAACCAATATTTTGCTGTTCAGTATACCATGTTAAGTTCAGTAAATAACTTTAAATTACTTCAACCAGGAGTGTCATAAAGCGGAGACCCGTAGGGCTAAACGGAGTGTCTATGATATTATTACTGAGGAAGTAATAAAAGGCCAATAAGGTGCAGTTGTAACAGCACTAAGTCTTTGGGTCGTACTGCCCTGTGGTAGAGAAAATTGTGTACCACCAGTTCTTTGGTCTACTTTGTAGAGCTATGTTGGCTGATTACAAAAATCGAATTATCCGGAAACAGAATTTGTTTGTTTAAGAATGCCAACAGAAATACGATGGAAATCTTTATGAATTACACATGAGCTCAACGCAAGTCACCCTAGAGCCGGTTCACACAGTTTAGCCAATCAGTGATCTCAAAGAGCAAGCAGATGCCAGTCAGTAGGCAATATTAAGAAAGACGGCTACGCTCATGCCGAACCCAGACCCATCGCTTGCCGCTGATGTTTTTGATATTTATATTTTTCCTCGTGCAATTGTTTAAGCAGCACGTCAGAGAGCACAAATTCGGTGTAGCATGCGCTATATACTCTAATTGTTACGTAAATGTTTATTAAACGTTCCGTTGGCCAACAAAAATCACCTCTGAAATAAATTTAAAAAAAAATTAAACGTCCCCAACGATGGCTACTTGGAACACCCAAGAAATTTAACTACCTTCAAAGGCCGACCGTTTTTGGAAACTTGGTGGGTTTTTCTACCAGTTTTGGTTTTGGGTGGATATCACAACTTTTATAGGACTGTTAACGTACATAAGGTTACACCGGCTCTTTAAGATGTTTCAATCCCATTTTTGCACACACTGGCTAACAATCGCTGATTTCGTTCGCTTCGCTCACTCAATCAACGCATTCCCTACAGTTGTTTTGTTTATCCCTCTGTCTTATGATTCATTATGGAAGTCTAAATTCTTTGTTGTCATTGATTAAGTTGTGTTTATTTATATGTTCACTTAACCATCTGTCGTACGATTCACAGTGAAAACATACACTGGTTGGTGTAAATTAAATTGCTTTATTTATAAGAAAAACAAAAATATAAATTTACTATAGACCATTTTCATGGTTTGGATGGAATTAAGCTGCACGACCTTTAGATTAAATAATGAATTTATTGCAGAAATGACTCGAAGTTTACTTAAAAACTTGTGTGAGTCTACAATATATATATATATATTAGTTTACAATCTTAACTATATACATTATAAATTAGGACATAAATATGGAAATACATATGGGAATTGTGTGACTTGTATTTATTGTTAGTTACAACACTTTTAAATTCAGTTTGTTAGTTAATTAAATGCTACTTAACATGTCTTTTAAATTTCTTTTAAGTACTTCAAGGTTTTCAAACAATAACATATGTTTTGGTAAATTATTGAAAATGAAAGGTACATAATAAGCCTTATTTCTTTGTCCGTATGTGTTATTCCATTTTGGTATTTTAAATCTCTGTGTTTTCATCCTCAGCCTATCTTGCTTGTGTAGATCATAATTTTTGTAGGTATTTTTATAGTAATTTTTTGTTATGACAATATGGTCTCTTAACTGTTTAACCTTTAATATTTTATTTTCCTTAAAAACCTCCTCAGTTGACTTATTAACTTTTCCGAAAAACATTTTCACTATTTTATTTTGCACTTTCTGTAGTCTGTTTATTAAATATTCTGACGTAAAACCATACAATTCAATTCCATACCTTAAATAACTAACAATCCATGCCTCATATACAATCATTTTATTTTTTACATTCATGATATTCTTAAGTTTATACAATCTTGGTATAATTTTACGCAAGTTACTTATTAAATTAATAATATGTTGTTTAAAATTCCAGTGTGAATCAATGTGAACTCCTAAATACTTTGATGATTGTTTAATTTCTATTTTTTTACATGTATCTTCACAGATGTGTTGATGTTTTCCACTTTTCATGAAGTAACAGTTTTCAGAATAAATTTATTATATGTTTCCATTGAACATTTTTCATTTTAGGCACTGTTATGTTTATTTGCACCGTTTTATCTTCGTTGATATAAAGTTCATTTTCCATAAACCATCCGTTTAACATGTCAAAATCATATTGTAAGTTATTTACCATGTCTTCATAGTTATAATTTATGGATATCATTACTGTATCATCTGCAAATAGGTAAATTGAGGTTTTAGAAGTGCAATCATTAATATCATTTGCGTATATTAAAAATAATAGTGGTCCCAATACGGAACCTTGGGGAACTCCATTTTTAACTTCATTCAGTTCACTATAATCATTTCCAATTTTCACTGTTGCCTGTCTGTTATTTAAATAACTTTTTATTAAATTGTATATTTTACCCCTTAGTCCTAAGGATTCACATTTTTTTAATAGAATTTCCTGGTCGAACGTGTCAAATGCTTTCTGGAGGTCAATCAATATTGCACCTACATATTTGCCTTCATTTAGTGCTTTCGTTATTATTTCGTTAATTTGTACTAATAAATCTGTTGTACCCTTATGCTTTGTGTAGCCATACTGTAGTTTTGAAAAAACATTAGTTTTCTCTAGAAATTCTGTTATTTTATTAGCAAAAAACTATTATTATTATTTTATAATTATTTTATCAACAATTGACAGCAATGATATTGGTCTGTAATTATCTTTATCCAATTTATTTCCTTTCTTATAAATAGGTCTTAACACTTGTGTTTTCAGTTGTTCTGGCCATATCTCACAATCTATCATTTTATTAATAAGTTTACATACAAACACTGCTGTGTTTTCTTTGGTTTGTTTAAAATGTTCTGTTTTAAACCCATCTCTTCCGGTCGCAGTTGTTTCTTTTAGTTCAGTGATGATTTGGATAATTTCTTTCTCAGTAGCATAATTCACAAACATTGATTTCATATTACCCGTTTTATTATTTTTGGTTTTCCCGTATACATCTTTGTAATGTTTTCCGTGCTTATAGTTGTATAACCTTTTTTCAAATTTTTTCTTCAGGTTTGGTACTTGGTTTGAGAAATTATCATTGAATTCATTCCTTACAGTTGCTACGTCTGTTCCATCGAATGTTTTCATTATGGTTTCATCAATATTTTTATTTTTACAATTTTTCCCTGTTATTTCTTTTATGACTTCCCATACTGTCTTGTTTCCTTTTTGTGCCTTTTCTAATTTTGCCTGATAATAGTTTTGTTTACATGTATTAATTTTTTTAGTTATTAAATTTTTCACTTCCCGGTATTGTAACATTTGGTCTTGGTTGATATTTTCTGATTTCTTTATTTGTTTCCATAATTTATTTTTCTTATTGATAAGTTCAACTACTTCTTCAGATATCCATTCTTTTCTACCCTTTATTTTATGTGTTTTGAGTATTCTTTCTTTTTTGTTTTTTTCATAAATTTCAGTAATTTGTTGATTTATTGAATCGTACATTTTATTAGGACAGTCTAGTCTATTTAATACATTCCATTTTTTTTCATTCATTTCTTGTACAATTTTTTTATGATTGAAATGTATGTGCATCTTTTGTTCTTCTTGTACAGCTCTATGCTTTTCTTTTCCTCTATTCCACAACCAACACATTGTCAGGTAATGATCTGCAATTTTTTTTATAAGTGTAGCTCCTTTTCCATCCCAATCATTATTTTTTTTTATAAAAATATGATCAATGCAAGACTTTTGTATTGTTATATGTTGTTTTTTAACAATTTCTTCTCTGGTTGGTGAATCTATTACACTTTCAAATCCTAAACTAGCCATTGTGTTTTCGTACTTATCAATAATATTTTGTTCGTACTTATCTTTATCACTGTCAGCAAGCTTTAATATATCAATATTGATATCACCAATTAGTATTACATTTTCATTACTTTGCCCTTTAATATTTAACAGTTTTTTAATTTCTTCAATAAATTTCTGTTTATCTGTATCTGGTTTCCTGTATGCTGCAAATATTTTAAATTTTTTATTACTATCACAGATAACAATTTTTAATCCATCATTTTGATCTATTTTTATTCTTTTTATTTCCCCCTCCAGCTTAAGATTTTCGTTGATGTATACCATTATTCCACCTCCTCGTGCTGTTTGTTCCCTTGTTACTGCAAAATTTATGAAACCTTCCCATTTGTAATTTTCCACTTCCTTTTCTTTTATGTTTATCTCTGTTAGGACTATTATATCCCATTGTATTTTTGTTTCATTTATATGCCATTGTAATAATTCCCAATTTTTTCTCATGCTTCTTATGTTCACATGAATTATTTTAAAATTAACACAGTTTTCTGTATCTTGCACCACTGTATTTTGAAGTTCTATATTATCTTCGAAAACTTGGTTTGCATACATGGTGTTAAGCATTTTAATCCACTCTTAAATCTTCTTCAGAACGCACGATAATCACTTCATCTTCTGTTTCGTTTCTTCTCATCATTATCTTGCCACGAAGAAACCAAACATACTTGATGTTATTATCTTTTGCGAAGGTCTTTGTTTTCCAAAAGAGGTTCCTATAGAAAGGTGTCATGTTTTCATTTAGGTACACTTTACTTCTATCACCATTTCTGTACACATCATTGTTTGTCACAACCTTTTTTCGATTTTCCAACCATTCATCTCTATATTGTCTGCTTCTAAATTGCAAAATTATGGCACTCTTTTTGTTCTTGTTTTTATTTGGAATTCTGTGTGCTGCCTCTACTTGATCTTCTCTGTAGCTTGTTATATTAAAGTTGTTTGCTACTTTTTGCACTACTTCCTTCCGGTTTTCATGAGGTAGCCAGTCTAACTGGTTGATTTCCAGATTTCTGTTTCGCTCATACTGTTCTTTTTCTCTGGAAGCCATTGTTAGATCTTGAACTGTCTTTCCTATATCTATGCTTTTGTCTTCTTTTTTCTCCAGCAGGAATAATCTTTCTTCCATTTCTTTCATTTTTTGTTTCATTTCTTCATTTTCTTGTTTCAAGTCTTGTTGTTCTTTACTCATGTAGTCTAGTGATTTAATAACTTCTTTCATTTCTTCTTTCATTTCCATTAATTTATCATAAGCTTGCATCATTTTATCCATCTTCTGTTCTATTCTGTTCATTGTTATTTCTAGTTTTTTCAAACCAGTGATGTCTTGTGTTTCATCTTCAGTATTCTTTCCTTCCTCCTTCTTTCTATCTCCCCCAGTTGCACTGTCTCCATCTTCAGCTTCGTTGTCCTCATCACTATCTATTTCTTTATCATCTCTTTCTTTCTCTGATAATGTTCTTGGTGCTCTACATCTTAGACATTTCCAATCTTCTCGCTTTTTTTGCCCTTTTGCTCGCCATGTACTTGCTGCTACGTTTGCACATTCATAATGATATTTGGCTTTACATTTGCCACAGGCTACATTGTCATTTTGATTGCCCAATTTATTTTCACATTGTCCACATTTTGACATGATTAGTTCTCTTGAGGGTTAGTCTGGGTTAATTAGTTGCAGTCTGGGTTGACACTTTGTGCACTAGTTATATTTCTGAACGAATTTTCAAACGCAGATGATTTTCTTCAATAATCATTTTCTTTGACAATTTTTTTACAGTTTGGTCTCAAAATTGTAATTCCTAAGTGCGATCTTCAGTTATTTTCACTGTGTTTAACTTGATATGCAGTTCCAGTCTACTACTCTAAGTTGATATTGGCTTCCCAATATGGCTGCTTAATTTCACTAATTTTCTCTGACTTGTGCACTCCAGTCAATTATTGTTCTATGGTCGTTTATGTTCCAAAAACGCACAGTCACTTCAAAGGTTTAGATGCTTGTAACTTCGCTAATAATATACTCACTATCTTAATATTAGGCTTCCTGAAATCACTGGAGATTAAT